>CM056722.1:87513694-87693866 GCA_029844215.1 Przewalskia tangutica | reverse complement strand
TAGCTTCTTGCTACGCCAATGAAGCGAAAGTAATGCGGTTCCAGTTTCTGAGGCCGGTTGTTGAAGTGGAGAAGCAGTATGTCGCCCCAGAAAGTAGAGTTTATTTCCTACTCCAAGGCTAGGAAGATAGTGCGAAGGGCCTGTCTACCATCGTTGGGTGTTTGATCACGAGGCTGCGATGCCATATTTTTGTCCGGTTCGATGAGTCGAGAGTTCCCGGACGTGTTTGATGCCGGCCTCCGGGTATCATCGAGAGATTGAGTTTGTATAGACATATTGCGGAACCTCGGCTATTTCCATTCAGCCATACGAGAATGGCACGCGAGATTGAGAAATTGAAGTAGCTTAGGATTTCTTTGCCGGAGAAGGCTTACATCCCGGGCCTGAAATGTGTTTCTCCACGAGGCCTTGCGCCGTGTGACCGTGAAGAAAAGAGGGCGGGGCGAAGCTGCATGTGTGTTGATGCGAGCGGCTGAACAGGTGACCGTTAAACGAATACCCCTTCCGGGATTGATGATTTATTCGACGATTCTGAGTCGCGAATGTTTCCTCCAAGATTGATGCTGCGATCGGGCTATCATCAGTGCGAAGTCGAGAGAAATTGGATGTCCCACTGGGAGGCTGATCTGGACCCGTCGCAGCATTATGAAGTTGAGAGTCATGTATCTTTTAGGTTGACGATGCTCGTGATGATAAATGGATTTGATGAACCGAGTGTTCCAAACCATTTTGAACACGTTTGTGATAGTGTTCGTTGATGATATCTTGGTTTGTTCGCTCAGAGGCGGGCTTGTCTGGAAGCGTTAAGGTATCTTTGGCCAGTTCTCGGGGACCGGCGGTTATCTGCCTTGAAGTTTTCCAAATGTGAGTTTTGGTTGACCGGTGGCTTTTTCTTGAGCATATTATGAGTGATGGCATTCAGTGGACTCTGGCCCGAATCGGCGATCGGACTGCTTTGAACTCTTACTCTGACCGAGAGGTTCGCGATTTGGGCACTTGCGGGATATTATCGTCGGTTGCGTGGAAGTTTGCTTATCTGCAATTGACGGAGGCCGACTCGAGAAGGCAGCGAGTTGATGGTGATGCTTGTGGCGGGAGTTTCGATTCTTCGAAAGAAGTAATGACCGCCCCGTTCTTACTCTTCGGAGGGTGACCCGGTTATGTTGTGTATTAAGTCGTCGAATCGGTTGGATGTGTGTTGATCACGACATGGCAAGGTTATAAGCGTGTCGTCGAGCGGTGAAGAAACTACGGAGAACTACCCGCTACGATTTGGAGTTAAGCGTGGTGATTCACGCGCCGAAGATCACGGAGAGCCTTGTTGTATAGAGTTGCGTGTGGATATTTATAGAACGCGAAGCCTCGGTATATCTTCGGCCGAGAGAGAAAGTTTGAACTTCACGACAGAGGCAGTGTAGAGTTGCCAAGGTGCGATGTTGATATCTGTACCACGGGGAAAGCCAATGTTGTGGCGGATGTAGTGCAAGTAGGTCGATGGGGGGCTGTCGGATGTGCTGACTAGAGGAGGACATGGTTAAGTGATTTGCATCGATTGGCGAGCCTTGGTGTCAGTTTGATTGATGCCGATAGCGGTGGGGTTAGGGATTAGTGAGGTTGCGAGTCTTCATCGTCGATGAGGTGAAGAGGCGATTGTTATACCCGTATTTCCAGTATATGCGTGGGGCGTACATAGAAAATTTGAACTTGAGAATAGGCTTGGCGAATTATTTTTAATGCACGACACCCGGTTAGAGTGTTTTAAGCCGAAGCGTTTCCTATTTCGTAGGGAAAATTCCGGTTATATATTTTTACCCAATTTTTGCGGATTTTCCGGAGAGGCAAAACATTTTGGACCAGCGAGAGGCGACACTTGGCACACTCTCATTGGTGTGATAAAAAGTGGGCGATTGGTGGCCCCTTGTTAGTGAGGAGTTGGTAGAGTATTTTTGTGGTAGATGGATAAGGTGCTTAGCGGAATCTTGGCCACTACACTTGCACTTGCACTTGGCAGATCTTGGCCATTGGTTTGGCCCTTGGCTTGTCTATAAATACCCCCTTTGGAAGACTTAACCATCCGTTCCTAAATTTCTAAAGTGTTAAAATCCTGCTTTGTGGCAATTGTCTCGTCCTCCCCACGTTGTAGAGGCCCCATAGTAGAAAGCTTTCCCACCACAGTAAGTACCCCACACAGTGGGGTAAGTAGGAGTATACCCTTTGTGGTTGTCTCGTATAAATCTTTGTTATGCCAGTATTATTTCAGTATATGCGTAAGGGAATCGTGCAATAACCTTAAAGAAGAGAAGATAAGCGCCCAGGCGTTTTTATTTGTACACAACTACGCTCAAAAAGAATCGTTTCAGTGACTGTTCACGGCTTCGTAGGATAAATTAGAAATTGTCACCATTTCTAATTTTTGCGGATTTTTAGGAAAGGCGAAACATTTTGGACCAGCGGGGAGAAGCGTGGCTGTGTCACACTCGATTGATGGACTTGAAATGCGTCCGTTTGGGCGATTTGGACTGGCCCTAGAGAGCACGTTTTTGTGCCTTGTGCACAAGTCCAAGAGAGATTGGTAGGATATTTAATGTATAGTTAATCCTCACTTTACACTACACTTGCACGCGCTACAAATCTTGAGCCATTGGTTGGCCAACTAACTTGACACCTATAAATACCTTGCTTAAGATGAAGAGTTCTATTCGTCCACAGAAATTACTTTCAATCTTGAAAATCCATCCATTCTCCACTTGTTAGCCATGTTAGGTCGAGCCCCTCTTCCCCTACAGCCTAAGTGGCCTTGGTAGAATACCACACACAGCCTAGCCGAAAATCTACCCCCACTCCCTTGGTAGAAAAGTTACCTTAACATGTATCGTTATAATGCCCCGAGAAATACCACAGCCCATTGAATACCTTAGTACTTAGTAGAAGTTGTGAAGAACTTCTAGGGTTAACTAGACATCCTGACTTAGAGAGCAAAACCTTGCTCGAGTAGCATTTTCCTAGGATATTATTGGGCTTACCGAGGTAATAATCCTAACCCTCTTTTGTATGTTAGAGAATCGCATCTTTGTAGAAGTATAAGAATAAGTATTAATCCTTAGAAGAATATCACAGAATAGAATTGACTATTACCACATTAGAAGGGTTTAAAGAAGAATAATCCAAACTATCTATATACATTAGAAATTTGTTTTTCACGGTGAAACTTATATAGCCTCATAGGGTAGGGGAAGTCTTTGCCCACGACTTACACGTAGAATTATGAACCCTGCATTTAGAATGACCTTGAGGTAGTCTTTAATAGATATCTGTGGCTATTATGGTGCAGAAGCTCTGTGTGTGCGACACATATTGAACTTGGCGGGTGGAACTTTATTTGAGAAGGTGAATCATGATTAACTACTAAAGCATGATATTTTACAATATAACTACGTGCAATGCCTCGCGGCTTAAGCCACAGAATAATACTTACGGCGGCAATGCCCTCACTGGCTTAAGCTTTGAATAATACTTACACGGCCGATGCCTCGCGGCTTAAGCCTTTGAATAATAAAAGCGAAATGAAAACATTTCAAAAGACTCTTGAATCCATATTATGCGAGGAAGAGAACTAATTGGTTTTAAAGCGAAGCTTAAGAGTTATACTAGCTTTATGGGAGTAAGTATAACCCGCCAGATTTATAAAGAAACAAGTTTGCCTATGTGTTTTATAGCAGGACTTATATTGTGAAAGAATAATAAAGATGGTTTGATAAGTAGAGCATGATGTGATGCTATGTGTGTTGTTAGTATCTTTGTAGCGTTTGTATAGGGTGAAGATATCGTATCCTTGTTGTGCTTATGTTGTTTAAAGATAAGTTGTTATGTTTAGTGATATACTATCCCTTCGCCTCTTGAGATGATCACAGGGAGTTAAAGCTGCCCTTCCGTCTGTGAGAGTAGACTCGGGTGATGCAGGACCGTGATTCGAGAATACCTGCGTGCGGGTCCCCGAGGGCCTATGCTTGGGCCTGCACGAGAGTTCGAGGTTAGTATGCGAGGTTGCCACCTCATGCCGGTCCTATGTGGCCATCACGGACAGCCAGAGTCGGGGCGATCTTGGGGAGTAATGCTTCACCCTCGATGCGGGGTTATACTGCTGCATGCGGTTCCCAGTGAGGTGGCCTATCTTCCCGGACTCAGGGAGTCGAGGATTAGGCTTCTTGGCGAATGAATGATATGGTAGTGGCCACTGTTTCCGATCATTACATGGCCTAGACAAGACTGTACGATTACTATTGTTGCTTTCTTGTTTGTGATGTGGCACTACGTGCGGTTTCCTTGGTTGTTTCACACATATTTGTAAAGCCCGGTTTTAAAATGATATGTTTTCAATTTAAGTATTTTACGATTCGCATACTTAGTACTTGTTATGCTTGACCTCCTTGAGGAGCTGCGTTCATCTGCGCATGAGTAAGGCAAGCAGAGTGCTAGATCCACGCATCACTTAGGATCTCGGTTGGTGTCGGGAGCTCCGTCGTCTGTAGGAGCTCTGCACTTTTGGTATGATCTCACTGTTTGTAGATAGTTTTATCTGATCCCGAGTATGGCGGGATTTTGTCACGCGTCATAGTTGTATATCGGCCTTCAGCTTAAGTGCAGCATTCGTATTTATGCGATTATCCGGATGCTAGCGCTAAACCAGTGATTATATATATATATGCAAAGAAAGCGTGTTTTCTCCAGCGTAAAGCTGTAGCCTGTATTTTATAAAGCTGTTTGCATGTCTTGCTTTATATTTCCATGCGATTACTACGATGTATGACTACTTGGAGTGCCGTGAGCACGATCCACGGGCCGGAGCGAGTCGTGACAAAAAGTGGTATCGAGCGATTGGTTAATCCTCGGAAAGTGTCTACGAGCCGTATCTAGTAGAGTCTTGATTATCGGTTGTGTTGTGTACCACGCCCAATGTCGAGGCTATAGGATATTTAGGATTGGTTTCCATTCTTCTCATTCACGAGATCGTGCTTTAGAGAGTACATGTTATAGGTTGGACCCGCTCTAACGATATTCCTTTCTGTATGATTATGCCTCCGCCACAGTGGTAGCAGCAACGGGCCCAGAGAAAAGGAGGGCAAAGCGGCGATGGGCGAGAGGCTGCGAGACACTGCAGATCCACGAGGCTCGGGCCGGTCTATACGAGAGGCAGCGGGGATTCTATGGCGCCGCCCGGCCACCGGCGAGACCACAGTACCAGCGCCTCACCTGTCCCACGGCTTTGGGCGGAGGAGTTAAGGGCGTACAAGGAGATAGCGACTTTTTGCTAAAGTTGTAGCCCGTCTGAGAGAGGCTGGATCACGGCGAGTTCCAGTTCGAGCTCGGCTCGGTCGTACCGTTGTTCACTTTTGAAGGCCCGAGAGAGTTTGAGGCTACGAGAACTAACGAGTTGTAGCCCGCCGGAGTTTACACACGGTCGGGCCAGGAGGATGATCGCGAGGAGTTCATCGTCGGCCGGGGAAGGATTTTGAGTGATCGGGCGTCGGAGACCGGTCAGTGATCTTTAGTTTCCACATAGAATTTTGCGCGTGATCACCGCCCGGTCGATTAGTTTGGTCGTAGGAGTTATCGGGGAAACCGCAGCGTCCCGGCTGCACTTGGGATGAGTTCACCGAGAGGCTTTCCTCGCTCCGCTTCTTGCCTCCACGGATGAGGAGGCGCGGGCTGATCAGATTTTTCTTCTTGGCGAGGAGAGGCCTTGTCGGGGGAAGTCTGATGTCGAGTTTGATTCATTGGCTCGATATGTCCCGGCATTAGTACTTGAATATGGAGGATAGGGTGCACCGTTATGTCCACGGAGCTAGAGCCGACTATATGGCGAAGTCATGTGCGGGGAGTTTCTGCTCGGCCGGTAGGAGTATGGACATTACCGCGTGCGGCTACCAGCGCCCTTGGATGCGGAGCGCGGTCGGCAGTGGGCCAGGACAGCGGCGAGAAGGCGGGGCGGGGTCTTACGTGGTTATGTCGTGGTGGCGGCCTGTGTGATACAGATTACTTCCACAGCCATTTCGAGCACTCGCACCGTCCACCGGCCGCGGCGGAGTTTTTGGCGACCGGGGCCCGAGGCGGGCGTCCAGTAGCCAGCGAGAGAATAGCGGCCGGTAAAGGGACCCTGCCCGGTGTAGCCCGATGCGGTGGATCATTCACAGGAAGTGTAAACTTTTGGAGCTTATTCTGATTGTAGCGTGAAGTCGCTGCGGTGTCAGGCCGGCGTGGCCCGGTGGTAGGGCTCGACGCCAGTGGCGCGGCTCCGTAAATCTCCTCGATTTTCGCCCGGGTGAGAATTCGCATGGGTCGGCCAGTCGCCGTGATGCGTGGCTCGGGTCGATTCTGGCGTCCTCGGAAGCAGCATGTGCTTTGTCGGCCGAAGAAACGGGATCGGGAGGCCTACTTTGATGTAAATCACAGTGCCTTGCTCGGTTTTGCGGGTTGGATGTTTATGCCTTGATAGATCAAAGGGTTCTACTCTGTCCTATATATCTCCTTGTTGCTAGTAGGATAGGGATAGAGCACGAGTCCGTAGACCACTTTCGAGGGTAGCTACGCCCGGTGGAAATCCGGTATTTCGGCGGGTATATGGGAGCGTCGCAGTGACCATTCTGATCGTCGGACCACTGGCGACTTGATAGAGTTGGAGATGATTGACCGGCGTGATTATGGGGATGGATTGGCTAACCGTACTATGCCAATGTAAGCTACGAGAGAAAGTAATGCAGTTCGGTTTCACGAGGGCCGGTTGTTGAGTGGGAGGGAACACGGTATCGTAGGGGTAGGTTTATTTCCTACCTCAAGGCTAGGAAGATGGTGCGAGAAGGGTATATCTACCATCTAGTTCGAGTGTTTGATCACGAGGTGCGGTACCAGATTTTGATCGATTCCGTAGTCGTGAGTTCCCGGGCGTGTTCCCGGATGACCTCGGGTATCCCTCACGAGAGGAGATTGAGTTTTGTATTGACATATTGCGGATACTCGGCTATTTCCATTCGCCATACTGAGAATGGCACTTTGCCAGTTGAGAGTGAAGGACCAGGTGAGGATTTCTTTGGAGAAGGGCTTCATTAGGCCAGTGTTTCCCCGCAGAAGCGCCGGTATTGTTCGTGAAGAAGAAGAAGGGCGGGGCCAGCTGCGCATGTGTGTTGATTACGGCGGTGAACAAGGTGACCATTAAAACGAATACCCGCTTCCCGGGATTGATGATTTGTTCGACCGATTGCGAGCGCGAGATGTTTCTCAAGATTGATCTGCGTTCGGGCTATCATCGAGTTAAATGTCGAGAGAGGTGGATGTCCCTAGGGTGCATTCGGACGATGCGGGCATTATGAGTTGGTCATGTCTTTTGGGTTGACGATGCTCGGCGGTATTCATGGATTTGATGAGCGAGTGTTCAAACCATTTTGGACACGTTTGTGATAGTGTTCATTGATGATATCTTGGTTTATTCGCTCGGGCGAGGAGCATGCGGGCATTTGAGGCTGTCTTGTGATTCTCGAGACCGTGATTTATGCCAAGTTTTCCAAATGTGAGTTTTGGTTGACTTGATGGCGTTTCTTGGGCATATTATCGAGTGATGGCATTCGAGTTAATCTGGCCAAGATCGAAGCGATCGAGGACTTGGCCTAGAACTACTACTCAAGCGAGGTTCGCGATTTTACGGGCCTTGCGAGGATATTATCGGTTCGTAGAAGTTTGCTTCTATCTACGCACCATTGACTAGGGTGACTCGAAAGCGGACCAAGTTCGATGGTGATGCTTGTGGCGGGGTTTCGATTCTTTGAAAGAGGCGGCCGCCCCGTTCTTACTCTTCGGAGGTCGGATGGTTATGTGTGTATTGTGATCGTCGGGCATCGGGTTGGGATGTGTGTTGATGCGGCATGGCGGGGTTATAGCATATGCGTCGGCGGTGAGGAAACACGAGAGCTACCCGCGTGATTTGGAGTTAGCGGTAGTGATTCACGCTTTGAAGATCTGGAGGCACTATTTGTATGGGGTTCACGTGGATATTTATCTGAGACCACAAGAGCCTCGGTATATCTTGACGGAGGAGGTGAACTTCACGGCGAGGCGGTGGTTAGAGTTGCTTAAGGATTACGATGTTGATATCTGTACCACGGGGAAGGCGATGTTGTGGCGGTGCTCTTGTCGTAGGTCGATGGGAGCCTATCGGATGTGCGGCTAGAGAGGAGGGACATGGTTCGTGATTTGCATCGATTAGCGAGCCTTGGTGTCCGTTTGATTGATTACGATAGCGGTGGGGTTAGAGTTCGTGAGGTTGCGAGTCTTCCGTCGTCGAGGAGGTGAAGAAGCGGCGATTCGAGATCGGCTTTGATTACGATATCGTGATCTGACTCTTACGTGAGGCAAGGGTCGCTTTTGAGTAGCACGATGGGGTGCTAAGGTTTGAAGCGGTATGTGTTCGGATGTTTGAGGACTTGGCGGAGTTCTTGGGGAAGCCTGCGGTAGCGTTACTCTATCCGTCAAAGTCGACCAAGATGTACCACGACCTTAGATCTGTATTGGTGGGATGGCTGAACAGGACGCGCGCAGTTCAGCCTCGCGCCCGCGCTTGGTCGCAGCGAAGGTAGCACCGAGAGGCCCGTGGCCTCGTTACATGCGCGATGATCCCAAACCTGGAAGTGAGGTAATCAACATGGACTTCATCACGATTACCGCGACTCAGAGAGACATGATTCTATACTGGTTATCAGCCAGAACAGTCGATCAAATCAGCCCACTTTCTTCCGGCCGATCGACTTTTTCTACGAGGATTACGCCGTACTTTACATCCGAGATCGCCGATCGTACGCGAGTCCCTACTTTCGATCAGTATCGGCCATGGGGCAGAGCCCACGTTTACGCTTAACTTCGAGGTCCTTCCGCAGTGGCTTTCAGGACGCAGCAGCTCCGAGTAATCGTGATTTCATCCATACGTACGACGGGACGTGCAGCCAAGCGTAACTATCCGCAGACATCTTGAGAGGATATGCTACGAGCCTGTGGTTATTGACTTCAGTGGTAGTTGCCGAGATCATTTGCTCTAGCTGCCAGTTCATGCAGATAATAATAGCTACCACTCCAAAGATTCGGAGATGACGCCTGAGGCCTTGTACGGCGAGTGGAAGCGTAGATCGCCTATAGGTTGGTTCTGATGTGGGCGAGGGACAGCTAGCTGGGACCAGATTGGTACAGCAGAGCAGTGCCGATAAGTGCGTGGCTTATCCGAGAAATGCGGCTATCGACACTCGTAGTCGACAGGTCGTGATGCGAAATCATCGCCGCTTGCGATCTTGAGTTCGGAGGTTCATGATCGGGTTTTCCTAGCCGCGTCACCCATGAAGCGGTGTGATTGAGATTCGGAAGAAGCGGGAAACTCAGCCTCAGTGTACATCACAATGCTTCAGATTGTCCGCAGGGTGCAGGCAAGCGTTGCCTATGAGTTGGATCTCGCCGTCCGATCTCGAGGCGCAGTATCCGGCCACGTGATCTATGCCGCTGGAGATGCATCGGATCCATCTAGTGGTACACCCGATTGATCGCATGTCCAGGTGACCGAGGGGTTATCGACGAGGAGATCTCCCATAGCTGATAGTCGATCGTCGTTAGCGCCCATGATCATGGCGACCAAGGCTTCCGCCAAAGCCTCATGTAAGCGAACGAGCCTGGGAGGAGATGACGTGGAAGCCGAGGAGACACTGAGATCTAAGTATCCCCTCACCTATTCCCCTACACCTCCAGTGTAAATCTACTTTCCTACTTGTAAATTTTTCGTTATCAAGCCGCCCTAAGTGTTACTCGTGGGCCAGCAAGGTGTGGCATTTACAACTCGCTTGGTTTCTTCGATAATCGTCTGTAGCGAAACATTCGGATTTAATGTTTCTAAGGGGGAGAATGTTATACCTGTGATTTCCAGAGTATGTACGCGTAAGGAATACGCACGAAAGTCTAGCCTTAAAGATAAGCTCGACGCTTTTATTTGGTAATACACAACTCACTAAAAGAATCGCTTTCCACTCAAACGCTTTCCACACCTTTCGCAGATAAAATTCCGTACCATGCCATTTCTAATTTTGGCGGATTTTTCCGAGAGACATTTAAAACATTTTGGATCAACCGTGAGGCTTACACTTGTCACCTCCATATGACGGACGGAAATCAACGCCCATTTGGACGATTTCCTGGGACTCAGAGGAGCATCGCTTTTTTTAAGGCTCATGCACAAGCCGGGCTGAGCTGGGTAGGATATTTTAAAAGGTATAGTTAATCCTCACTCCCCACACTTGCCTTGCACTTGTCTAAATCTTACTATGGTCACACTTCTGACCTATAAATACTTCTCTTAAGATGAAGAGTTCTTCATCCACAAATTACTTTCCAAGTCTTGAAAATCCTCCCTTCTCCCTTGTTAGCCATTTCGCCCAAGCCCTCTTCTCTAGCCTAAGGAATGGTCTTGGCCGAATACCCCCTAGCCTAGCCAAAAATCTACCCTCCCTTGGTAGAAAAGTTACCTCTTGTATCGTTATAATGCCCAAAATACCCTAGCCCAAAATACCTTAGTACTTATGAGAGAAGTCATGAATAACTTCAGGTTCTTGGAGCATACAACTTGGTGAGAGCAAAACCTCGCTCAAAGGCACGACTTTTTCTAGATATTATCGCCACTGAGTAATAATCCTAACCCTCTTTGTATTAGGAGAATGCATAATCGTAGGAAGTATAAGAATAAGTATTAATCACTTAGTAAGAATATCACGTGGTCAGAATTGAATCATACTACGTTAGGCGGGCTTAAGCAGAATAATCAAACATATTTACATAGATCGCCGTCACAAGCACTTATATATAGCTCACCGCGTAGGGAAGTGCTGCCTCGACTTATACCAGAGAATTATGAACCCTCTCGTTTAGAATGACCTTCGAGTAGTCTTTAACAGATATCTGCGACTATTATAGGCTGACTCATCCGCGCTACGGCATTCAACTCTCCGGGCAGTGGTTTTCACGGCAGGCGTATGCGATTCTTCCTAAAGCATGATATTTTACAATATAACTACGGCAATGCCTCACCGGCTTAAGCTCGGATACATACTTACGGCAATGCCTCACGGCTTAAGCTCGGACAATACTTACGGTAAGACGCCTCACGCTAAGCCCTAATAACAAAGAACTCAAACATTTCAAAAAGACTACCGAATCATATTAATGTGTAAGATAACTAATTGGTTTTTAAAACAAGCTTTCAAGAGTTATACTAGTTTTATGGGAAGTAAGTATAACCACTTAAGATTTATAAAAGAAACAAGCTTTGCCTCTACGTGTTTATAAATGCACTTTATATCAGGAAAAGAATAATAAAGCATGGTTTGATAAGTAGACATGAGCATGACGCGCTACGCGCAAGATTCCTGTAACGCTTCGTATGAGCGTAGAGTATCCCTTGTTGTGCTTTATGGTTGTTTAAAGATAAGTTGTTATGTTAGTATACTATCACTCACCCTCGAGACGATAACGGGGTTAAGTCAGCCTCCGATTTAATGGTGAGACTCAAAGTGTCCGGGACCATGATTCGAGAATACCTCACGCGGGTCCGTGGGCCTATGCGAGCTACGAGAGTTCCGTGTTAGTATGCGGGTTATACTCACGCGTCTATGTGTGGCCACGCGGACAACGAAGTCCGTGACGCACGCCGAGAGAGAGCCTACCCTCGACGCAAGGTTATACTCACGCGGGCCCACGGAGTAGTTTACGCGATCTTCGATGCAGTTCAGATTAGGCTCACGGTATCGATGAGGCGGGCGAGTGGCCCCTGCTTTCGATCACTATTCGCGTTTCAGACAAGCACTCTTACGGGGCACATGCTTACCTATTGTTGCTTTGTTTAGGATGCGAGTACCACGTATGCGGTTTCTCGTTGTTTGGCACATATTTGTAAACCGGTTTTAAATGAAGTGTTTTCACATTTTAAGTATTTTACGCCGCATACTTAGTACCGTTGCGAGATCGCACCTTCTCAAGGCGTCATCATGCCGGGCAGGTGGGCAAAGAGCGCATAGATCCGCATCTCAGGATCTCTACGTCAGCGCTTGAGCTCATCTCTTCCGAGGCTCTACTTTTGGGTACGATTCCTCACGAGATAGTTTGCACACGGTACGGCGGGCCTCGTCCCGCCATATAGTTGTATATTTCCTCAGAGGTTCAGAATGTCATGTAATAAAGGTTTGATGTAATCAAGTAAACCATGATTATATATATATATGCCGAAAGCTGATGTTTTCTCACATAAATCAGGTTCCTATTTTATAAACTGCTTATGTCTTGCTTTATATTTCCACATTGACACTGACGATGACTACTTGGGTGCCCCAGTGAAGGGCACCACCACGCCTCGAACTGCGACAAATACCTTCCTCGTAGAAATACCTCAAAAGTATCAGCACTATGTCACCCAACACCTTGTAGTCAGAGATTTGTCAGATTCTAAGGTTATATCTTCATACAAAAAGCCTAAAATACTATTATACCTCGTCAACACAAAACCGAACCTCTTGTGGAAAATCTCCATAGTTAGTTGAGTTGCAGGTAGCTGTTAGAACTCCTAAAGGCGGGCGGTTTGAGCGGTCGAGCGCACGGAGTCGAGCGCCAAACATCGCCTGACTCGGCATCCATACTGATATATCTAATTATTCGCTCTCTCTGTCGTACGGGAGATTACACGTCAGAATATATAGTTGAAGCATAATATACAGCTATATATAGAACTGAACATAGTTACGGCGGTCACTTTGACTTAAGCTCAATTAAAAGAAAGAGAATCGAATTGTAATTACGTAGATCAGACATGCAAAGAGACTGTGTTGTTTCTTTGACTTGCGTGCTTCGTCAATTTTTTCTTCCTCGCATCTTTCATCCAGATTTAGTCTTCATCGAGTGTTCGTAGACTTCTGATAGACTTGTATAACCTGTATAGTTGAATGTTCGCGAGTAAGACGTTACTGAGAGCAAGGGACCAGAGCCCAGTCGTTATAGCCGGTCGAGCGATTTATTAAGTTACCGCATAACGTCGCCAGATGGGTACGATCCTTCTCCAACTCTTCCTAAAGACATACGCGTAACTGGTAGTACGAGTAGACGCATCGACGCAGTTAATCGAACGCAGTTATACCTGCAATGTCTTTGACTTAAGCCCGACATAATAATCTTGAAAGAGTTCGTTAGACCAAGAACCGCTTTTAAAAGAAGAGTAATACTTGGTTTTAAAATCTTAAGAGTTATACTAGCTACGAAGTTAGGTATAATGGCTTAAGAGAGATAAAACGAATGTATTATTTATTTTAGAAGTTAAGAGACTCTGATCTTGTAAGATAAGAGACTTAACTTAAATGAATTATATGAATTTTCAGGAGAAACCTCATTCGTGAGAAATGAGTACTTGGTTTTTAAAAGTGATAATGTTTTACCGATTTCTAAATCAAAATGTATCGACAAACCACCGCAAATACATTAAAGGAAAAGGCATTGAATAATTAATTATTATTAAAAACAAAGAGAAACTTCCATCCGCATAAGCAAGATTTAGACAAATCGATATTTCCTATCACGGTCAATAATAAGATTGTTATAAACAAGAATATCCTACTCACATAATAAGGCTTATGTTTCGCAGATTGTTTAAAAGAGAATTATATTCTTAAATGAATAAGACTATGAACTACGAAACCTTTCTAAATTAAGAAACGTGAACATTTGAAATTAGGCAAACTTGGACGCTTGAAAATAATGTTGTATTTGATTTTACAAAGGTAAGTGTTTTGGTTATTTAAAAATACAATACTCTATTTTATACTACTGTGCATTATGTGACCTATGTGAAAGAAACGAATATTTTAAAGATTTAATGATGAAGTACTTTGGGGATAGATACCCGAACTTGTTAGCAGAAAGTACCTTGTAGAACAACTTGATTGTATTGGTCACGATAGCCTCAGACATTTTCTTGTCGATTTGTTACAAATACGCAGGACGCCACGGTGTTAGTATCTTCAGATGTTTGTGCAAAGGGGTTTCTCGATCGCGCTTTTAAATTGTTTCAATTATCACCGATATGCTGGCATTGTACCACCTACCTTGACTTGTTTCCTGAGGTTGTCGCCTCCGACGCTGCAGACCCGGGACCATGATTCGAGAATACCTCACGCGGTCCAGGGTGGGGCCTGAGCTACGAGAGTTCCAGTGTTGCGTATGCCTTTGCGGTCAGCGCAGCTGTGGGCTATGCAGATCGCGAGTCCAGTGACGCCGGAGTAGCTACCGGGACGCGGGTTATACTACGCGGCCTACGAAGCCGCCTCATGCGAGTCAGCGAGAGTCTGTGGCTAGACGCGCACATTTGATATCATCGCGGCGAGTGACCAGCTTGATCATGCTGATTCTAGAAAGATATCATGATACGCTTTATGACCAGAGTATCACTGGGTGAGAGTCGCTATGCCTTCGTGACTTACCCTCAGACTGCATCGTTTACTTAGACACAAAGTGGACCTGGTTTTCACGTATTCTCGTGCTTTTATATCATAGATCGCAAGCAGTGAGGAAGGTATTCCACGGCATGATTGATGTGGCGCGAGACCCATAGTTATATTTCCGAGCGTGATTTTGAGGGCTGGAGTCCCGACTTGATATGATCGCTATTTATCAGGAATCGTAGTTTGTTTATCATACATGTCTCTGCTTTATATGTGATCGCTATGATTTCATTTATGATTTATTTTCGGGCCACATACTCGGTACCTCTGCAATCGACTCTTCGGTGGCCGCCAGCTCACACGACCCGATCTCCCGCGATCGTGCCTTACCCCGCACCCTGAGATACAACATCGTAGTAATCACGAACATAAAACGATACAAGACATATTATGAAATATGAAACAATAACTGAGAAAACTTGCCTTCGGCATATATATAAACAAATTTTTTCAACATGAACATTTTAATCCTTTTACAAACCCTCGCCCACAAAAGTACTACATGCACTTACGAATGATATGACAACAACGACTTTATTGTTCTCGCCATACCCCGAATGTAAGCACTTACAACAACAGGACTATACCAAGATAAGCCTCCGAGAAACGGAGCTTCAAACGCCGAATCGTGACCCTAAGAGCGGTGATCAACGATCGTACCTTTACTCAAGCAGATAAACGCACTTCAGCGAGGTCGCATAACAAAATTTGAATGTGAAATCAAAATAGCATCAGAATGAAATCATAGTAGTTCATACAAAGTGAGACATGATGATAACCAAACTACGCTTTTACAATAAATAAGAAGTCATGTCAAGTTGGGACTCACGCCTCAAAGTCATAACAATATAACCGTACGTGGTAAGTACGAAGGCATAGCCGACTACCAAGACCTCAAGCACCACAAATGCCATAAATCGATCACGAGGTCTTTCTGCATCGCACTACACGATCGGTTGGCCATTTGCCCGCAGATCAACGCCGGTGGTCTATCCTCGAACTCTCGCACCCGCATAGGTCACACATGCACTGCATAAGGTATTTCCTAATCATGGTCCTAGACCGCTCCGAGGTACACCCCGCATCGGTTGCATTTTTAACCTTCGTATCCGCCTAGCTCCCCGCAACCCGCATAGTCTCAAAAGACCGTGATAGTCTCAACAGACCGCATAGGGAATCCTCGCATCGTGCTAAACACCCGTGAATCGATCAACTCGAGCTCTCAGACTGCGATAGTCACAAGCGATCGTGATAAAGCCGATAGACTCTGATCGCTGGTGGCAAGCCTCAGATAATAAGTCAAGTGGGCAGGTGATATAATAATAGTACAACGGACTTACCGCTTAGCAACGTAAAGCACGCAAGAATGACTCTTACATAACAACCACAAGATACTAACACACGTAGCATCCTAACATGTTTACTTATCAAATCAACAAGAAAGTATTACAAGACTATCACAAACCAATACAATCAAGTTATTCACAAGGTACTTTCTACTAACAAGCCTGGGTATCTATCCCCAAAGCATTTCACACATTAAATCTTTAAAAGATCCGCTCTTTCCCATAAGTCACGCAATGCACCGTAGTATAAAACAGAGTGATTTTTTAAGTAAACCAAAACACTTTACCTTTGTAAAATCAAGTAACAACATTATTTTCCAAACGCTCAAGTTTGCTTAATTTCAAATGTTCACGCTTCTTATTTTAGAAAGGTTTCGCTGCTCATAGTCTTATTCATTTAAGAATATAATTCTTTTAAACCATCTAAGAAACATAAGCCTCATGCATGAGTAGGATATTCTTGTTTATAAAAATCTTATTACAAATATGATCTAGAAATATCATTTTGTCTCATCTTAGCTTCTATGCAGATGGAAGTTTCACTGGTTTTATTAATACTTCATTAATCAAAACATTTCCCTTTATTAACGCCGCAGCTGGTTTGTCGATACACATTCGATTTCCAAATCAAACATTATCCCTTTAAAATCAAGTACTCATTACTCACGAACGAGGTTTCACAAAATTCATTGATTAAGTTAAGTTCTTATCTTACAAGATCAAGTCTCTTAACTTCTAAAATAAATCATTCGCTTTATTCTCTTGCCGCTATACCTAACTTCCCATAAAGTTAGTATAACTCTTAAGTTTTAAAACCAAGTATTACTCTTCTTTTAAAAATGCTTCTAATTCTCTTGAACTATTTCAAGATTATTATTATTCGGCTTAAGTCAAAAGACATTGCCGCATAACCACGCTCAATTAACACACGTGACGCTCACCGTACTACATAGTTATACACATATCATGCTAGAAGAGATAGGAAGAGGTTCACATACCGCGACGACATCGATCATTAGCAAATCGCCCACGCTATAACCCGCTTAGCCTCGGTCCACCTTCCCAAGAGCACATGCCACTCACGTAACATTCAACCTATACAGTTATACAAGTCTATCAAAGTCTAGACTACTGGTAGAATAAATCCAGATACAAGATCCTACGGAAATTGGCAGCCCTTCCCTACCCACAACCACACAAGTCATCAGAATACACCCCACGTGAATTACAGTCTCTTCTTTAAATTCAGCTTAAGTCCAAAGACATTGCCACGTTATGTTCGCTTATATATATAGTATACTTCAACTATATATTCCTACAACATGTAATATCCAATTACAATAGGGACAAGATAATTACTCTCGATAAGCCCATAATTATCCAAGTAGAAATGCCGATCCCGGCAACGCTTAGCTCCAACTCCGAGCGCCCAACCCGCCTAAACCACCCTTAGAAGTTCTAACCAACTTCTACACAATACTCCAACCGACTCATGGAGATTTCCTAGTGGTTTCGCCAGGATCGACGGAAGTATATTAGTATTTTCCGGCTTTTCAGAAAGCGTATAACCTAGAATACTACAAGGTATACTACTAAGGTAATTGGGCATAAGAATACTTTTGAGAGTATTTCTACCAAGAGGGTATTTATACGAGACAACACCACAAGTGGTGGTTTGATACCTCGCCTACTCCCACTGTGGGGACTCTCGCCATGTGGGAAAAGAACTCTCGCCCAAGGCCTTCTCAGCCAGAGGGACGAAACAACTACACAAAGGGAAGGAGGATTTTAACACTTAAGGAATTTTAGGAATGGATGAAGAAGTCTTCCAAAGTGGGTATTTATAAGACAAGCCAAGGCCAACCAACGGCCAAGATCTAGCCGTGCTATGCAAGGTAGTGGCCTAGATCATGCCAAGTGCACCTTATCCATCTACCCACAAAATATCCTACCAACTACTTGACAAAAGCCAAGCAATTCGCCACTCTATCACACTAATGAGAGGTGCAAGTGGCGCCTCTTGTTGGTCCAAAATGTTTCGCCTCTAAAAATCCGCAAAAATAAAAATGACATAGCCGAATTTTCCCTACTTAAAGTCAGGAAAACGCTTCGCCAAAAACGACTCTAACCGTGTTGTGCACAAAAATTAATTCGCCAAGCTTTATTAAAAGTTCAAATTTTCTACGACGCCCCACGCATATACTGAAATACGGTATAACATTCTCCTCCTTAGAAACATTCGTCCCAATGCCTTCTAAGTCTCAAAACAAACGCGCGCCGGTATAGTCTTCACTACTATACTTACGAAAACAATCCTGCCACACCTGGCCACAGAACACCCGCGCAAATACCTCCATCCAAGTCCACGAGGAAACACCTCTAACATCACCACAAATACCTCTCCCCGGGGTCAAAAAATATACTTTTTTTTTTTTTTTTTTTTTTTTTTTTACTGATACCACTTTTGTCACTTTGTCGCGAGCCTTGCTCCGACGACCCAACAAATGGTACCGGGCTGCATGCGATCCCTGAGGCTGTGACACTAATCCTTACCACATTTCGACATCGCCTGGGCTTCCAAAACTCGGTTACTATCTCCAACCCGTCATCATTAATCGAACACTGATGGATCTCCGATTTCCTTCTCGAGCATGACACGAAGATCGACGCATCGCTTCCTAAGTCTGACGACAATGCTAACATATAGGCAACCCGCCTATCCTCACATGAACTCAAAAGGCCCAAAGTAACTCGCTAAGTTCCTCTGCTTTCCAAAACTCGCCACACCCTATCCGGGGCGGTACTCTTCAAGACCGACCGGCCAACTCGAACTCTAAGCGCCGCTGGGACATCCGCACGATTTCTCCGAGCCGCGTAACCTCTTCTAGACAAGCTTTACCCTATCCACAAATCACCGGAATAAGCTCGAACCCACTATCTCGAATCTTGCCAACATCGAACCAATCGACCGACAACTTACACTTTCGCCCCTACAAGGCTTCATAAGGCGACATCCGAACACTGAAAAGGTAGCTAAAAACACTTCTCTCTACAGGAGACAACAATCCCCACAACTACCCCTGAAATCCAAACACCGCCCGAGGCGAACGCGACTCAGACTCACCAGTCCTTAACCCCGCCGTAAAACTTTTTAGAAACAAAACAGCTGCACTGGCTCCACTGTCATTACAGGCGAAGGTAGGCACCCTGCAGCCTTACAACCTTTCGTATAACTCAACACAAATGAGTAAACGGCCCGACCAAAACATGACGGGCTGCTCCCATCGGCCCGACCATCGGTCGAACGCATCCACGAACTCAGACAGTTAACTAAACTCGGCCTAACACCCGCTGATTCTACCACAAGCTGGACCACCACAACCAGATTCACCACCAAACATGCCGCGTTTGACTCGCAACGCGGGCCTCAACCCGACCTGCGCAAAATACTATCTCCCTCAGAGGAAAATCTCACTAAACACGTTACGAAAACCTAGCTGTCTTCTTAGCTCAACTACCCTCTTCCATTTCATACTACTTAGGGACCTATCCCAAACATAGCTCACGTGCACTATGCACTCCGATAAGGATCAAACATAAACACTACACCTTTACTCGAGATGGCCTTACCTCTAAGGTCTCCACGTATAAAACTCTAAGGCTCACACCTTCTCTATCCCCCAAAATCTTACTCGGTTAACCCACCATGATTTCCAATCACAACTAATACACTGTTATCAAAACATAGCACTTAAGGTATACTCACCTTATCACGCATACTGATCTCTAGAGGGTTAAAGATATGCCTGACCCATCGCTTCACTCCCTAGTCGCTCTAATCAAACTCGCCCGTAGGGCGTATAGCTAAGGAAGGTGACTTCCCACCGATCTCAAGGCTAAGTCCTCCTACAAGCGACACTCTTCGACATCGACTGACGGTCATAGGTACAACAAGTACCAACTAAAAGACGACATTCCCGATGACGCTCCGCCACATCGGAACTGAAGCCCCGGAGTTCTCACCAACTCGCATACCTAACGCCCCGAATCCGTGGAGAACCTCTCTGATCGCGGGCGTGCAAATCTGGCCGGGCGAGGTGACTCGCCAAAGTTACCAAAGCGACTCGCTGCTCGCCCTCTTCGCCCTCGTTAACCCGCCGATCTCTACGCTTCGCCCGCTGTATAAGCTCGCATACGTGCCATGCTCAAGCTTCAATCAAGAACTACTTTGCACAACCTTCTCGCTGATATTCATCAAGATTCGCGACATCAGATACTCTCCGTAGTCAAATCCATAGTTAGTAACAGGTCGCCTCTTGAAATCTATATTCTCTGCTCCCGGCCGTGAATCGGGCGTTCAAATATCATGGCCGCAGAGGAATCGCCGCCACTGCTAAACTCACTGGGCTAGCGACGCCGCAGTAACTCCCTAAACGGCACCACCTCAGTGATGACGGGCTCGTGCCTCAGAACCTCGTAACTCTACTCAGCCCCTCGGCCGCTTGCCCTCCCGGCCCGGCTGCCACGCGAGGCATAACGAGCAAGGGAAAGAATTTCGCAGAGGGTCCAACTTACAATACAACTCTAAGGCACGATCTCAGAGTGAGAAGAATAGAAACCAACTTAAATATCCTATAGCCTCCTGACATCGACGTGCACAACACACCGATAATCAAGACTTCATCGATACGGTCAGTAGACACTTTCCGAGGATTAATCGCTCGATACCACTTTTGTCACGACTCCGATTCTCGGCCCGTGATCGTGCCTTACCTCGCACCCTAGTGATACAACATCGCAGTAATCAATAACATAAACGATATAAGATATATTATGAAATATGAAACAATAATTGAGAAAACTTGCCTTTTCGCATATATATAAACAAATGTTTTTTCAACATGAATGCTTTAATCCTTTTACAAACCCCGCCACAACAAAGATTACAAACTCTACGAATGATATGATAACAACGACGGATGTGGCTCCGCCATACCTCGAATGTAAGCACTTACAACAACAGGGACTATACCAAGATAAGCCTCCGAGAAACGGAGCTTTCCCAAACGCCGAATCGCGACTCCTAAGAGCGAGGATCAACGATCGTGTACCTTTACTCGCGCAGATGAACGCAGCCTTCAAGGAGGTCAAGACAACAGTACCGAGCATGTGAAATCAAAATAACATCAGAAATGAAATCATAGTCTATACAAAGCAGAGACATGTATGATAACCAAACTACGCTTTACAATAAATAAGCAAATATGTCGTTAGTGGACTCACGCCTCAAAGTCATCACAATAAAACTGCACGGTAAGTACGTAAGGCATAGCCGACTACTAAGACCCTCGCATCACAAATGCCATAAATCAGATCACGAGGTCTTTCTAGACCGCACCACATGATCGGCCGCCATTTGCCCGCAGATCAACGCGCTGTCTATCCTCGAACTCTCGCAGCCCGCATAGGTCACACACGCACCCGCATAAGGTATTCTCAATCACGGTCCTGCATCACTCGAGGTACACTTCGCATCGGCGCATTTTAACCTTCGTATCCGCCTAGGCTCCCGCAACCCGCATAGTCTCAAAAGACCGCATAGTCTCAACAGATCGCATAGGAATCCCCGCATCGTGCTAAACACCCGAATGATCAATCCCGAGCTCGTGACTCGCATAGTCACAAGGACCGTGATAGCCGATAGACCGCATCGGGTGGCAAGCCCTGTGATAATAAGTCAAGCGGGTAGGTGATATAATAATAGTACAATGGACTTACTGCTTAGCAACGTAAAGACATCAAGAATGACTCCTTACATAACAACCACAAGATACTAACACACGAAGATCCTAACATGTTTACTTATCAAATCAACAAGAAAGTATTACAAGACTATCACAAACCAATACAATCAAGTTATTCACACAAGGTACTTTCTACTAACAAGTTTGGGTATCTATCCCCAAAGTACTTCACACATTAAATCTTTAAAAGATCCGCTTTCTTTCCCATAAGTCACGCACAACCCGTAGTATAAAAATAGAGCGATCGTTTTTAAGTAAACCAAAATCACACGACCCGAACTCGGCTCGTGGATCGTGCCTTACCCGGCACCCAAGTAGACATACATCGTAGTAATCACGGAACATAAAGACAATATACATGAAACCAAAGGTAATAAGACAAAGAAATAAGCAGACAAAGCAACTAAAACTGTTACCTTCAAAGATATATATAAATAACAACTCTTTCAACATGAATGCTTTAACTTTTTACAAACCCGCCCACAACAAGCATTTCATGCACTTCTAAGAATGATACGACAACAATGGCGGACAGGCCCCGCCAAACCCACGAATGTAAACACTTACGACGACAGGGACTATACCACCGATAAGCCTCCGAGAAACGAGCTTCCCAAACGTAAACTGTGACTCGAGAGCTAGGATCAACGATCGTGTACCTCAACCTCAGATGAACGCAAATTTCGAAGGAGGTCAAGATAACAGTACCGGTACGTGAAACTAAAAATATCAGAAATGAAATCATAATAGTCTATAAAGCAGAGACATGATGATAACCAAACTACGCTACAATAAATAAGAAGTCATGTCAAGTCGTGACTCACGCCTCAAAGTCATCACTGAATATAACTACGGGTCTCAAGCCCATAACATCAATCATGCCCATGGAATACCTTCTCATCGCGCAGCCATGATAGAAAAGCACCAAGGAATACACATGAACACCGTGTCCCACTCGTGTCCAAATAAAACAAGACAGGTAGGCACGAAGGCATAGCCGACTACTAACACCCACAAGACTAACAAGGTCATAAATCAGATTATGATATCCGCTTCAGATCATTACACGATCAAAGCCGTCACCGCCTGCAGATCAAATGCGCGCTGCCTAGCCCCGAACTTTCCGCAGCCCGCGATAGGCCAACCTCATAGGCCCGCATGAGGTATAACCCCGCATCGAGGGTAGCTACTCCCTGCATCGCCCCGACTCGCACCGCACGCCACATGCACCGCATGACCATAAAGGCCGCACACTAACCCGAACTCCCGTAGTTTCGCATGGATCCTCGACCCGCATGAGGTATTCTCGAATCACGGTCCTGCATCGCCGAGTTCACCCCGCATCGGAGGCGCTTAACCTCCGAAATAAGTCAAGGCGAGTGGTACAATACCAACATAATCTACCGAGCACAAACAACTTTAAGCACAATGAGGAAAACCCCTTTACACTAACATCACAAGATACTAACACACATAGCATCCTAGCATGTTTACTTATCAATCAACAAGAAAGTATTTACAAGGCTATCACAAACCAACACAATCAAGTTATACACACAAGGTACTTTCTACTATATGTCAACAAGTTCGGTTTTTATCCCCAAAGTACTTCATACATTAAATCTTTAAAAGATATTACATTTACAAAAGTCACACAATACCCGTGAGTTATGTGAAAATAGAGTGATTATCCTTTAAGTAAAACAAAAACACTTACCTTTGTAAAATCAAGTAACGACATTATTTTCCAAACGCCCAAGTTTGCCTAATTTCAAATGTTCACGCTTCTTATTTTAGAAAGGTTTCGTAGTTCATAGTCTTATTCATTTAAGAATATAATTCTCTTTAAACTATCCGAGAAACATAAGTCTTATATGAGTAGGATATTCTTGTTTATAACAATCTTATTACAAAGAACATGATCTAGGAAATATCATTTTGTCTCATCTTAGCTTCTACGCAGACGGACGTTTCTACCGGTTTTAATAATACTTAATCACAAAACATTTCTTTTATTAACGCCGCAGTTGGTTTGTCGATACACATTCCGATTTCCAAATCAAGAAACTATTCTTAAGCCGTTATACCTAACTTCCCATAAAGCTAGTATAACTCTTAAGTTTTCAAAACCAAGTATTACTTCTTCTTTCAAAATGATTCAAAATCTTTGAAATACTTCAAGTTCTTTATTAACACATAACAAGCCGCTTATAGTTCAAACCGCTTACCTTTTAAAACCACAAGTATCTTCTTACCAACATAAAGTCATATAACTAACTTCCCATAAAGCCGTTATAACACTTTATGTTTTAAACCAATCAAATACATTTAGCACAATGACGCTCACCGCATTACATAGTTCACACATATCATGCTAGAAGAGATAGGAAGAGGTTCACATACCTCGCGACGAGCATCGACTAATAGCAAAACGCTCCAAGTACTTCAAACCGCCGCTACTCTTAGCCAAGAGATCGCGCCATACGTAGTACTTCAACCTATAAGGCCACAAGGCGCTTATTAACATTTAGATCCCTTCAGTAACATTCTACGTAAAATTCGCAAAGACCTCCCCGCACAAACAGAAATCTCCTCCTCTATCTGGGCCGCCACCAAGCCAACCAGGGAGGGGTTATAAGTCTAAACCGACGCACAATTCTACCTCACGTAAAAGCTACACAAGTCCATCAGAATACACCCTATGTAAATACAGTCAAGACTTTCTTCAAAAGGTGCTTTATTATTCAGCTTAAGTCAAAAGACATCACGATAACTACGCTCAAGACTATATATAGTATACTTCAACTATATAGTCTAACAATCATGTAATTTCCAATTACAATAGAGGACAAGATATTTACCTCGATAAGCCCATAATTATCCGAGTTTAAATGCCGATCCCGAGCAAGGTTTAGCTCCTACCTCGCCCGACCGCCTAAACAACCCTTAGAAGTTCTAACTAACTTCTACTTAATACTCCAACTAACTATGGAGATTTTCCTGTGGTTTCGGCTTGTGACTAAGGAAGTATAATAGTATTTCGGCTTTTCAGATAAGATAACTTAATACTACAAGGTATACTACTAAGGTAATTGGGCATTATAACAATACTTTGAGAGTATTTCTACCAAGAGTGGGGGTATTATACTTAAGACAACTAGGCTGTGGTGGGTACCCACGCTAGCACCCCAAGGAGGGGAAGGGCTCTCGCCATGAGGGGGAGGACGAGAACAACTCTTTCATGGAGGGAGGATTTCTAACACTTAGGAAATATTTGGAACGGATGAAGTCATCCTGGGGTATTTATAAGATAAGCCAAGTCCAACCAACGGCCAAGATCATGCCAAGTGCAAGGCAAGTGTAGGCCAAGATCTTGCCAAGGCCCCTTAACCAACTAACACACAAATATCCTACCAACCCCATGCCAAAATAGGCACACTTTCGCCACCCTTGACCGCCTACAGTGCTCCAATGAGAGGTGACAAGTGTCGCCTCTTGTTGGTCCAAATGTTTCGCCTCTAAAAATCCGCAAAAATTAAAATGACATAGCCGAAATTCCCTACGAAAGTCGTGGAAACGCTTTAAAAAAAACGACTCTAATCGTGTCAGGCACAAATAAATTTCGCCAAGCTACTTTCTCAAGTTCAAATTTTCTACGCACGCCCCACGCATATACTGAAATACGGTATAACATTCTCCCTTCCTTAGAAACATTCGCCCCAATGTTCCTTCTAAGTCTCAAACAAACGCGGCGCCAAGATAGTCTTCACTACCATACTTACGAAACAATCCCGCCACAATGGCCACGTAAACAATCACAAGAAAATACTTTCATCCAAGTCCACGAGGAATCACTCTAACATCACCACAAACACCTCTCTCCGGGTCTAAAATATACTTCCTCCACACTTTTCCAAACAAAAGAAATGTTCACATCTATGCTCGCCATACATGCTCGCTTCTTCCCGATACCACTTTTGTCACTTTGCCGCGAGGTTCTAGTGTCACTCCCGACCCAACAAATGGTACCGACTACACGCGATCCCCGAGGTCGTCAGACACTAACTCTTACTACATTTCGACATCGTCGCCTCCAAAACTCGGTTATCATCTTCAACTTGGTCATCATTAGCTGAATACTCGACGGATCTCCGATTTCCTTCGAACATAAAGATTTAACGATCGACGACCGCTCCTAAGTCTGACGCAAGAATGCTAACATATAGGCAACCCGCCTATTCTTCACACGAACTCAAAGGCCCAAAGTAACTCGCTAAGTTCCTCTCAGATTCCAAAACTCGCCACACCCAACCCGGGTGGTACTTTCAAGACCGACCACAACTCAACTCTAAGCGCCGCCGATTATCCGCACGATTTCTCCGAGCCGTAACTTCTTCTAGACAAGCTTCACTATCCACATTACCGGAACAAGCTCAACTAATCGTCTCAACCTTGCCAACATCGAACCACTCGACGGCAACTTACACATCCGCCCTACAAGGCTTTATAAGGCGACATCCGACATCGAAATGGTAGCTTAAACACTTCTCCACAGAGACAACAATTCCACAACTACCTCAAATCCAACCATCGCCCGAGGGCGAACGCGATTCGAGACTCACCAGTTCCTAACCCCGCTCGTAAACTTTAGAAAACGAAAATAGCTACAACTCGGGCTTCACCGTCGACATAAGGCGAAGGTAGGCACCCGCGCAGCCTTTCAACCTCTCTCGACATAACATCACCGCTGAGCAACGGCCCCGATCGAAAAGACACGATGGCTGACTCCTATCGCCCGATCATCGTCGAACGCATCCACGAACTCGACGCGTTAATCGAATACGGGCCTAACACCTCGTGACTCCTACCACAAGCGCGACCACTACAAACTGATCCCACCACCATACATGCCGCGGTTGACCCGCAACGTGGCCTCAACCCGACCCGCAACGCGCTAAACGCTAGCTCTCCAAGGAAAACTCTCACTAATCATGTTACGAAAACCTAGCGTCTTCTTAGCTCAACTACCCTCTTTCATTCCACACTACTCGTGACTTATCCCACAAACATAGCTCACGTGCACTATGCACTCCTAAGGGTGGTCAAACATAAACATACGCCTTTTACTCGAGACGGCCTTACTTCTAAGGTCTCTACGATAAAACTCTAAGGCTCACACCTTCTCTATCCCCAAATCTTACTTGGTTAACTAACCAAGATTTCTAATTACAATAAACACTCATGCAATCTGAACATAACACTTAAGGTATACTCACCTTATCACTTATACAAAGCTCTGCAGGGTTAAAGATATACCGACCCATCGCTTCACTTCCTTAGTCGTTTAATCAAACTCGCCTGTAGGCGATAGCTGGGCGAAGATGACAAACTACCCACCGATTCTCAAGGCCGAGTCCTCCTACCAGACACTCGACATCGACTGACGGCCATAGTACAACCAAGACTAACTAAAAGACGACATTCTCCGACGACGCCGCCACATCGTGAACACCGAGAAAATCGAATCCGTATGGCCGAACCTTCGCAGGATCGTGAACCTAAGCTCGAGCTCACCAACTCCCCGATACCCCGAACGCCCCGAACCCCGTGAGGACCTTTCGACCGCGGATGTGCATAATCTAATCACGCGAGGTGACTCGACTCGAAGTTACTAAAGGACTCGCTACTCGCCCTCTTCTCGCCCTCGTTAACCCGCCGATCTCTACGCTTTCTCGCCTGCATATAAGCCCGCATACGTGCCATGCTCGCTTCAATCAAGAGCTTACTTGCACAACCTTCGCTGATAGTCATCAAGACTCGCAGACATCTGCATACACTCTCTCCGGTAGCCAAATCCATAGCTAGTAACAGTGGTTGTCTTTTCACAATCTATATTCTCTGCTTTCCGGCCGTGGAATCGGGCGTCCAAACATCGTGGCCGCAGAGAATCGCCGCCTGCTAAACTCACGGGGCTAGCGACGCCGCAAAATTCCCGAATGAAGCACCACCCTGTGTGATGATTGGGCCTGCCCACGCAACCCCTCGCACTCTACTCGCAGCTCCTCGCCGCTTTGCCTCCCGCCCGGGTTGCCCTACGCGAGGCATAACGATAAGTGGAAATAATTTCGCAGAGGTCCAACTTACAACACAAACTCTAAGGCACGATCTCAGAGTGAGAAGAATAGAAACCAATCCTAAATACCCTATAGCCTCCTCGACATTGCGTGTGCACAACACACCGATAATCAAGACTTCATCGATACGGCTCAGACACTTTCCGAGGATTAATCGCTCGATACCACTTTTGTCACGACCCAACCTGCCCGTGGATCGTGCCTTACCCTGCACCCAAGTAGACATACATCGAGTAATCACGAACATAAAGACAATACATGAAACCAAAGTGTAATAAGACAAAGGAAATAAGAAGACAAAGCAACTAAAAACGGTTACCTTCAAAAGATATATATAAATAACAACTCTTTCAACATGAAATAGCTTTAACTTTTTACAAACCCCGCCTACAACAGATTTCATGCACTTCTAAGAATGATACGACAACAATGGCGGACAGTGGCCCCGCCAAACCCCGAATGTAAACACTTACGACGATAGGACTATACCACCGATAAGCCTCCGAGAAACGGAGCTTCCTAAACGCTCAAATCGTGGACTCGAGCTAGGATCAACGATCGTGTACCTCAACTCGCAGATTTAACGCACTTCAAGGAGGTCAAGACAACAGTACCGGTATGTGAAACTAAAAATATCAGAAATGAAATCATAATAGTCTATAAAGCAGAGACATGTATGATAACCAAACTACGCTCACAATAAATAAGCATATGTCAAGTCGTGACTCACGCCTCAAAGTCATCACTGAATATAACTACGGGTCTCAAGCCCATAACATCAATCATGCCCGTGGAATACCTTCCTCATCGCCATTCATGATAGAAAAGCACCAAGGAATACATACGAACACCGTGTCCCACTCGTGTCCAAATAAAACAAAGCAGGTAAGCACGAAGGCATAGCCGATTACTAACACCTACAAGACTAACAAGGTCATAAATCAGACATGATATCTGCCTGCATCGCCACATGATCAAAGCCGGTCACTCGCTCGCAGATCAAATGCGCGCCTAGCCCCGAACTTTCCGCAGCTCCGCATAGGCCAACCTCATAGGCCCGCATGAGGTATAACCCCGCATCGAGGGTAGCTACTCCCCGGCATCGTCCTGGACTCGCAGTCCGCATGGCCACATAGACCGCATGACCATAAAGGCCGCACACTAACTCGAACTCCCGTAGTTTCGCATGGATCCTCGACCCGCATGAGGTATTCTCGAATCACGGTCCTGCATCACCGAGTCTACCCCGTGACGGAGGCGCCTTAACCTCCGGAAATAAGTCAAGGTGAGTGGTACAATACCAATATAACGGCTGATAGTCAAACAACTTTAAGCACAGTCGAGGGGAAAACCCCTTTACACTAACATCACAAGATACTAACACACATAACATCCTAGCATGTTTACTTATCAATCAACAAGAAAGTATTTACAAGGCTATCACAAACCAACACAATCAAGTTATACACACAAGGTACTTTCTACTATATGTCAACAAGTTCGGTTTTTATCCCCAAAGTACTTCATACATTAAATCTTTAAAAGATACGTTACATTTCACAAAAGTCACACAATACCCGTAGTTATGTGAAAATAGAGTGATTATCCTTTTAAGTAAACAAAACACTTACCTTTGTAAAATCAAGTAACGACATTATTTTCCAAACGCCCAAGTTTGCCTAATTTCAAATGTTCACGCTTTCTTATTTTAGAAAGGTTTCAGAGTTCATAGTCTTATTCATTTAAGAATATAATTTCTTTAAACTATCCGAGAAACATAAGTCTTATATGTGAGTAGGATATTCTTGTTTATAACAATCTTATTACAAAGACCATGATCTAGAAATATCATTTTGTCTCATCTTAGCTTCTATGCAGATGGAAGTTTCTATCGGTTTTAATAATACTTAATCACAAAACATTTCCTTTTATTAACGCCGCAGTTGGTTTGTCGATACACATTTTGATTTCCAAATCAAGAAACCATTCTTAAGCCGTTATACCTAACTTCCCATAAAGCTAGTATAACTCTTAAGTTTTCAAAACCAAGTATTACTTCTTCTTTCAAAATGATTCAAAATCTTTGAAATACTTCAAGTTCTTTATTAACACATAACAAGCCGCTTATAGTTCAAACCGCCACCTTTTAAAACCACAAGATCTTCTTACCAACATAAAGTCATATAACCAACTTCCCATAAAGCCGTTATAACACTTTATGTTTTAAACCAATCAAATACATTTAGCACATGACGTCACCGTACTACATAGTTCACACATATCATGCTAGAAGAGATAGGAAGAGGTTCACATACCTCGCGACGAGTATCGACTAATAGCAAAACGCCCAAGTACTTTCAAACCGTCGGCCACGCCTAGCCGAGATCGCGCCATACGTAGTACTTCAACCTATAAGGCCACAAGGCACTTATTAACATTTAGATCCTTCAGAGAACATTCTACGTAAAATTGCAAAGACCTCCCCGCAACAGAAATCTCCTCTCTATCTGGGCCGCTACCAAGCCAACCAGTGGGTTATAAGTCTAAACCGACGTACAATTCTACCTCACGTAAAAGCTACACAAGTTCATCAGAATACACCCTATGTAAATACAGCCAAGATTCTTCTTCGAAAAGGTTTCTTATTATTCAGCTTAAGTCAAAAGACATTGCCGATAACTACGCTCAAGACTATATATAGTATACTTCAACTATATAGTCTAACAATCATGTAATTTCCAATTACAATAGAGGACAAGATATTTACCTCGATAAGCCCATAATTATCCGAGTTTAAATGTCGATCCCGAGCAAGGTTTAGCTCCTACTCATACCCGACTACCCCAAACAACCCTTAGAAGTTCTAACCAACTTCTACTTAATACTCCAACTAACTATGGAGATTTTCCTTGTGGTTTCGGTTTTTGTGACTAAGGAAGTATAATAGTATTTCCGGCTTTTCAGATAAGTATAACTTTAGAATACTACAAGGTATACTACTAAAGTAATTGGGCATTATAACAATACTTTTGAGAGTATTTCTACCAAGAGGAGGGGGGTATTATACGAAGACAACTAGGCTAGGGGGGGGTACCCCACGGCTAGCACCCCAAGGAGGGGGGGAAGGGCTCTCGGCCAAGGGGGAGGGGGGAGGACGAGAACAACTCTTTCAAGGGAGGGAGGATTTCTAACACTTAGGAAATATTTGGAATGGATGAAGAAGTCATCCTAAGGGGGGGGTATTTATAGTTTAAGCCAAGTCCAACCAATGGCCAAGATCATGCCAAGTGCAAGGCAAGTGTAGGGCCAAAATCTTGCCAAGTGCCCCTTAACCAACTAACACACAAATATCCTACCAACCCCATGCCAAAATAGGCACACTTTCGGCCACCCTTGACCGCCTAAGGTGCCCAATGAGAGGTGACAAGTGTCGCCTCTTGTTGGTCCAAAATGTTTCGCCTCTGGAAAAATCCGCAAAAATTAAAAATGACATAGCCGAAATTCCCTACGAAAGTCGTGGAAACGCTTTCAAAAACGACTTAATCGTGTTGTGCACAAATAAATTTCGGCCAAGCTACTTTCTCAAGTTCAAATTTTCTACGTACGTCCTTACGTACATACTCTGGAAATACGGGGTATAACAAAAACACTTACCTTTGTAAAATCAAGTAACAACATTATTTTCCAAACGTTCAAGTTTGCCTAATTTCAAATGTTCACGTTTCTTATTTTAGAAAGGTTTCGTCGTTCATAGTCTTATTCATTTAAGAATATAATTCTCTTTTAAACCATCTAAGAAACATAAGCCTTATGTGTGAGTAGGATATTCTTGTTTATAAAAATCTTATTACAGCAACCATGATCTAGGAAATATCATTTTGTCTCATCTTAGCTTCTATGCAGATGGAAGTTTCTACTGGTTTTATTAATACTTCATTAATCAAAACATTTCCCTATATTAACGCTGCAGTGGTTTGTCGATACACATTCTGATTTCTGAAATCAGTGAAACATTATCCCTTTTAAAAATCAAGTACTCATTACTCACGAATGAGGTTTCACACAAAATTCATTGATTAAGTTAAGTCTCTTATCTTACAAGATCAAGTCTCTTAACTTCTAAAATAAATCATTCGTTTTATCTCTCTTAAGCCGTTATACCTAACGTCCCATAAAGCTAGTATAACTCTTAAGTTTTTAAAACCAAGTATTACTCTTCTTTTAAAAAGCTTCTTAATTCTCTTGAACTATTTCAAGATTATTATTATTCGGGCTTAAGTCAAAAGACATTGCCGCATAACCACGCTTCAATTAACACACGACGCTCACCGTACTACATAGTTATACACATATCATGCTAGAAGAGATAGGAAGAGGTTCACATACCTCGACGATTATCGACTATTAGCAAATCGCTTCCACGGCTATAACCCGCTTAGCTGGTCCACCTTCTCAAGAGCACATGCTACTCATTAACATTCAACCTATACAGTTATACAAGTCTATCAAAGTCTAGACTACTCGGTAGAATAAATCTAGATACAAGATCCTACGGAAATTGGGCGCCCTTCCCTACCCACAACCACAAGTCTCACTGTAATACTCCCCACGTAATTACGCTCGCTTCTTCTTTAAATTCAGCTTAAGTCCAAAGACATCACAAGCTATGTTGATTATATATATAGTATACTTCAACTATATATTCCTACAACATGTAATATCCAATTACAATAGGGGACAAGATAATTACCTCGATAAGCCCATAATTATCCAAGTAGAAATGTCGATCCCGGGCAACGCGTTTAGCTAACTCCGAGCGCTCCAACTCGCTTCTAAACCACCCTTAAGTTCTAACCAACTTCTACACAATACTCCAACTTACTATGGAGATTTCCCTGTGGTTTGTGGCCAGGACGGGAAGTATATTAGTATTTTCGGCTTTTCAGAAAGGTATAACCTTAGAATACTACAAGGTATACTGGCTAAGGTAATTTGGGCATAAGAACAATACTTTTGAGAGTATTTCTACCAAGAGGGGGTATTTATACGAGACAACACCACAAGTGGGTGTATACCTCGGCCTACCCCACTGTGGGACTCTCGCCAAGGGGAAAGAACTCGGCCAAGGCCTTCTCAAAGGGAGGGTGGGACGAAACAACTACACAAAGGGAAGGGAGGATTTTAACACTTAAGGAATTTTAGGAATGGATGAAGAAGTCTTCCAAAGGGGTATTTATAGTACAAGCCAAGGCCAACGGCCAAGATCTAGCCAAGTGCTATGCAAGTGTAGGGCCTAGATCATGCCAAGTGCACCTTATCCATCTACCCACAAAATATCCTACCAACTACTTGACAAAAGCCAAGCAATTCGTCCACTCTATCACCAATGAGAGGTGCCAAGTGGCGCCTCTTGTTGGTCCAAAATGTTTCGTCTCTGGAAAAATCCGAAAAAATAAAATTGGCCATAGCCGTAATTTCCCATACGAAAGCTGTGAAAACGTTTCGCCGAAAAACGACTCTAACCGTGTTGTGCACAAAAATTAATTCGCCAAGCCTTATTAAAAGTTCAAATTTTCTACGCACGCCCTTACGCATATACTGGAAATACGGTATAACAATGCCGCAGTAAAGGTACACCGCCGTTGATTCTCGCCTTAGGTCACAGTCGTTTGGGAAAGCTCCGCTTTCTCGGAGGCTTATTCGTATAGTCCCCTGTTGTTATAAGTGCTTACATTCAGGGGTATGACGGGCCCTGTCCCGTCGTTGTTGTCATTTCATTCGTAGAGGTCTGTAGTACTGTTGTGGGCAGGGTTTGTAAAAAGGATTAAACTGTTCATTTTGAAAGAGTTGTTTTTTTATATATATGCCGAAAGGCAACTTTTCTTCAGAAACATGTGTTTCCTTTGCATCATTTCATATTGTGTTTTATGTTCCGCTGATTACTCTGATGTTGTATCACTAGGGTGCCCGGGGTAAGGCACCACCACGGCCCGGTTCGGTCGTGACAAAAGTGGTATCGAGCGCTTAATCCTCGGAAGGTGTCTACGACCTTATCCAAGAAGTCTTGATTATCGGTGTGTGCACCACACCAATAATCGGAGGCTATAGGATATTTAGGATTAGTTTCTATTCTTCTCACTCTGAGATCGTGCCTTAGAGTTGTGTTGTAAGTTGGACCTCTAACGATTTCTTTCCCTTACCGCTATGCCTCCGCGTAGGCAACCCGGCCCAGTGAGGCAAGGCGCAGGAGCCGCGAGTACGATTCGAGAGGTTACGAGGGCACAGGCCCAATCTTTACCTAGGATAGTGCTTCATTCGGGAAGTTCTGCGACATCACTAGCCCCAGCAGAGTTTAGCACGGCGGCGGCAGTTCCTACTGCGGCCATGATATTTGAACCTTCAGTTCCACGACCGGGAACAGAGAATATAGATTGCAAGAGGCGACCCTGTTACTAACTATGGATTTGGCTACCAGAGAGTATACCGTTGTATCGCGAGGCTTGATGAATATCTAAGTGAGGGTTGTGCAAGAGTAATTCTTCAGTTAGGCTTGAGCATGGCCTGTGTACGGGCTTATGCGCAGCAGGCCAAGAAACGTAGAGATCGATGGATTAACGGGCGACGCAGGAGGCCGAGCAAGGTCCTTTGGCAACTTTCGAGGCGAGTCGCCTCACCAGCAGATTAGATATGCACCTCCGCCAGTGCAGAGTGGTCTTCCACGGATTTCAGGACTTTCGGAGTATGCAGGAGTTGGTCAGAACTCCAGGGCTTCCGGTTCACAGTGTGACAGACGTCATCCCGGGGAATGACATCTTTTAGATTGGTACTTGTTGTACCTCTGACCGTCAGGGTCTGATGTCGAAAGAGTGTCCTAGTAGGAGGACTTAGCCTTCAGGATCGGTGGGTAGTTCGTCATCTTCCCTAGCTATGCGCCCTACGGGGCAGGTTTGATTAGAACGACAGCGAGTGAAACAAGAATTCAGGCATGTCTTTAACCCTCTAGAGATTAGTATGTGTGATAAGGTGAGTATACCTTAAGTGCTATGTTCTGATAGCAGGGTGTTAGTTGTGATTAGAAATCATGGTGGGTTAACCAAGTAAGATTTGGGGGATAGAGAAGGTGTGAGCCTTAGAGTTTTATACGTGGAGACCTTAGAGGTAAGGCCATCTCGAGTAAAGGTGTAGTGTTAGGTTTGATCCTTATCAGAGTGCATAGTGCACGTGAGCTATGGTTGTGGGATAAGTCCCTGAGTAGTGCGGAATGAAAGAGGGTAGTTGAGCTAAGAAGACCGCTAGGTTTTCGTAACATGATTAGAGAGATTGCTTCGGATCGGGGAGCTAGTGTTTTGCGCATTGCCGGGTCGGGTTGAGGCCATGTTGCGGGTCAACCCGCGGCATGTATGGTGGTGGGGTCAGTTTGTGGTGGTCCCGCCGGGTGGTAGGGTCACGAGGGTGTTAGGCCCAAGTTTAGTTAACCAACAGACGAGTTCGTGGACGATTCGACCAAAGAGTCGCCGGCGAGGTCACCGCCGTCTTCTAGCAAACCGTGTACTCGTGAGTGTTGATTATATCGAAAGGTTGTAAGGCTGCACGGTGCCTACCTTCACCTTATGACGCATGGAGCCTGTGGTATCACTGCTTTTTCGGAAGTTTTACCAGCAGGTTAAGAACTCGTAAGTCTCGACCGCATTCGCCTCGCCGCGATGTGGATTTGCGGGTAGTTGTGGGATTGTTGTCTCCTGTGGTGAGAGTGTTTAAGCTACCCTTTCGGTGTTCGGGATGTCGCCTTATGAAGCCTCAGAGGGCGGAAGTGTAAGTTGTCGGCCGATTGGTTCGATGTTGGCAAGGTTCGGATAATCGTTCAGCTTGTTCCACAGATCGTGGATAGGGTGACGAGTTTTGGAAAACAGAGGAAACTTAGCAGTTACGTTGGGCCCTTTTGAGTTCATGTGAAGAATAGGCCAGGTTGCCTATATGTTAGCATTTGCCGTCCGACTTAGGAGGCAGTACGTCCGGTCTTTCGTATTGTTATGTTCGGGAAAGTATCTGAGATCCATCCAGAGTGTTCCCAGTTAATGATGACCACGTTAGAGATAGTAAAACCTAGTTTTGGAAACTGAAGCAGTATCAGGAATGTGGTAGGTTATGAGAAAGAGTTCGAGTGTACAAGAAGTGTACGACATCCTCAGGGATCGATGCGATCCGGCACCATTTGTTGGGTCGCCGGAGTGACACTAGAACCTCGCGACAAAGTGACAAAAGTGGTATCGGGAAGAAGCGAACATGTATGGCGAGCATAGATGTGATCATTTCGTTGTAAAGAAAGGGTGCTAAGGGAGTATACTTTAGACCTCGAGTAGGAGCTTTTATGATGTTAGAGGTGTTTCCTCGTGGGCTGATGTAAGTATTTTGCGATTGTTTCGTGGCCATTTGTGGCGTGATTGTTCTCGTAAGTATAGTAGTGAAGACTATACGGCGACGCTTGTTTTGAGACTTAGAAGGAACATTCGGGACGAATGTTTCAGGAGGAGAATGTTATACCGTATTTCCAGTATGCACGGGACGACGAGAAAATTTGAACTTGAGAATAGGCTTGGCGAATTATTTTTGTGCACAACACCCGGTTAGAGTCGTTTGTCGACGAAAACTTTGCACAGCTTTCGTAGGAAAAATTCCGGCTATGTCATTTTTAATTTTTGCGGATTTTTCGGAGAGACGAAACATTTTGGACCAACGAGAGGGCGACACTTGGCACCCTCTCATTGGTGGCGGTAAAGTGGACGATTGGTGGCCTTGTTGGTCAAGGGGTTGGTAGGATATTTTGTGGTAGATGGATAAGGTGCACTTGGCAAGATCTTGGCCCTACACTTGCCTTGCACTTGGAAAGATCTTGGCCATTGGTTGGCCTTGGCTTGTCCTATAAATACCCCCCTTTGGAAGACTTCTACATCCCTTCCTCAATTTCCTAAAGTGTTAAAATCCTCCCCTTTGTGTGGTCTCGCCCTCCTTGTGAGGCCCCCTTGGCCGAGAGCTTTTTCCCCCCCCTTGACCGAGAGTACCCCCCTCTAGTGGGGTAGGCCGAGGGGTATACACCCCCCCTTTGTGGTGTTGTCTCGTATAAATACCCTCCTCTTGGTAGAAATACTCTCAAAAGTATTGTTACTATACCCAAATTACCTTAGCCGTATACCTTGTTGTATTCTAAGGTTATACCTATACAAAAAGCCGGAAAATACTATTATACTTCCCGTCAGTCACAAAAACCGAAACCCTAGGGAAAATCTCCATAGTTAGTTGGAGTTTTGTGTAGAAGTTGGTTAGAACTTCTAAGGGTGGTTTGGAGCGGGTTGGAGCGCACGGAGTTGGAGCTAAACGTTGCCCAGGATCGACATCTATACTTGGATAATTATGGGCTTATCGAGGTAATTATCTTGTCCCCCTATTGTAATTGGAGATTACATGTTGTAGGAATATATAGTTGAAGTATACTATATATAGAACTGAACATAGCTTTGTGGCAATGTCTTTGGACTTAAGCCTGAATTAAAAGAAGAGAATCGTAATTACGTAGGACTATATTACATGAGACTTGTGTAAGTTTGACTGCAGTGGCGGTTGCCAATTTTTCCCGTAGGATCTTGTATCTAGATTTATTCTACCGAGTAGTCTAGACTTTGATAGACTTGTATAACCCGTATAGGTTGAATGTTCTGCGAGTGGCGTGTGCTACTTGAGAAGGTGGATCAAAGCTAGCCGTTATAGCGCGAGCGATTTGCTAATAGTCGATAATCGTCGCGAGGTATGTGATCCTCTTCCTATCTCTTCCAGCATGATATGTGTGTAACTATGTAGTGCAGACGACGCGTGTGTTAATTGAACGTAGTTATACGGCAATGTCTTTTGACTTAAGCCCGAATAATAATAATCTTGAAGTAGTTCAAGAGAATTAAGAACTGTTTTTAAAAGAAGAGTAATACTTGGTTTTAAAATCTTAAGAGTTATACTAGCTTTATGGGAAGTTAGGTATAATGGCTTAAGAGAGATAAAACGAATGTATTATTTATTTTAGAAGTTAAGAGACTTGATCTTGTAAGATAAGAGACTTAACTTAAATGAATTATATGAATTTTGTGTGAAACCTCATTCGTGAGAAATGAGTACTTGGTTTTTAAAAGGGATAATGTTTTACTGATTTCGGAAATCAGAAATGTGTATCGACAAACCACTGCAACGTTAATAAAGGAAAAGGTATTGAATAATTAAGTATTATTAAAACCAGTAGAAACTTCCATCTGCATAGAAGCTAAGATGAGACAAAATGATATTTCCTAGATCATGGCTGCTGTAATAAGATTGTTATAAACAAGAATATCCTACTCACATAATAAGGCTTATGTTTCGCAGATTGTTTAAAAGAGAATTATATTCTTAAATGAATAAGACTATGAACTACGAAACCTTTCTAAAATAAGAAACGTGAACATTTGAAATTAGACAAACTTGGACGTTTGGAAAATAATGTTGTTACTTGATTTTACAAAGGTAAGTGTTTTGGTTTACTTAAAAATACAGTCACTCTATTTTATACTACGGGTATTATGTGACCTATGTGAAAGAAACCGATCTTTTAAAGATTTAATGTATGAAGTACTTTGGGGATAGATACCCGAACTTGTTAGTAGAAAGTACCTTGTGTGAACAACTTGATTGTATTGGTTTGTGATAGCCTTGTATTACTTTCTTGTTGATTTGTTAAGTAAATATGCTAGGATGCTACGTGTGTTAGTATCTTGTGATGTTTGTGTAAAGGGTTTCCTCGATTGCGCTTTTAAATTGTTTCACTATCACCGATATGTTGGTATTGTACCACTCACCTTGACTTGTTTCCGAGGTTGCCGCCTCCGACGCGGTAGACTCGGCGATGCAGGACCATGATTCGAGAATACCTCGCGGGTCCAGGGGCCTGCGCGAGCTACGAGAGTTCCGTGTTAGTGCGCGCCTTTATGGTCACGCGGTCTCGTGGCTACGCGATCGCGAGTCCAGCGGACGGGGAGTAGCTACCCTCGATGCGGTTATACCTCACGCGCCTATGAGCTTGGCCTATCGCGAGGCTGGAGAGTTCGTGGCTAGACGCGCACATTTGATACCGCGCGAGTGACCGGCTTTGATCATGTGACCTGCAGACAGATATCATGATACGATTTATGACCTTGTTAAATCGTAGGTGTTAGTAGTCGGCTATACCTTCGCATTTACTCGCATCTTTTTACTTGGACACGTGGGACACGTGTTCATGTGTATTCCTCGTGCTTTTATATCATAGATCGCCGCAGTGAGGAAGGTATTCCACGCATGATTGATGTTGTGGCGTGAGACCCATAGTTATATTTGAGTGATGACTTTGAGGCGTGAGTCACGACTTGATATGATCGCTTATTTATCAGGAATCGTAGTTTGTTTATCATACATGTCTCGCTTTATATAGATCGCTATGATTTCATTTATGATTTATTTTCGGGCCACATACTTACTGTTGCCAGATCGACTTATTCGGGCCGCGTTTCATGCCGCAGTAAAGGTACACCCGATCGTTGATTCTCGCTCTTAGGTCAGTCAAGCGTTTGGGAAAGCTCCGCTTTCTCGAGGCTTATTCGTATAGTCCCCGTTGTTATAAGTGCTTACATTCGGGTATGACGCCCCTGTCCGTCGTTGTTATCATTCATTCGTAAGTGCAGAGTACTGTCAAGGCGTGGTTTGTAAAAAGGATTAAACTGTTCATTTTGAAAGAGTTGTTTTTTTATATATATGCCGAAAGGCAACTTTTCTTCAGAAACATGTGTTTCCTTTGCATCATTTCATATTGTGTTTTATGTTCCGCTGATTACTCTGATGTTGTATCACTAGGGTGCCCGGTAAGGCACGACCACGGGCAGGTTCGGTCGTGACAAGTTCGAGGATCGCTTTTGACACGTTATCGTGATCGCCTCTTCGTGAGGGCAAGTGGTCCTTTTGAGGTAGCACCATGGGGTGCTAAGGTTTGAGGGCAGGTTGTGTTCCGGATGTTTCGTGACTTGGCAGAGTTCTTGGGAAGCACCTGCAAGCGCGTTACTCTATCCATCCGTGGTCGACCAAGATGTACCACGACCTTAGATCCGTATTGGTGGGATGGCTTGAAGAGGGACGTTGCAGAGTTCGTAGCTCAGTGCCCGTGTTGTCAGCAGGTAAAGGTAGAGCACCAGAGGCCTGGTGGTTTGTTACAGACGATAGAGATCGCCTATAGGTTGGTTCGATGTGGGCGAGGTGCAGCTAGTGGGACCAGATTTGGTGCAGCAGGCAGTGGATAAGGTGAAGCTTATCCAGGAGAGGTTGCCGACTGAGTCGGCGAAGTCATACGCAGATCATCGTCGTCGATCTGGAGTTCGAGGTTCATGATTGGGTTTTCTAAAGGTGTCACCCATGAAGGGTGTGATGAGATTCGGAAGAAGGGAAACTCACCCAAGGTATATTGGGCGTTTCAGATTGTCCGCAGGTAGGCAAGGTTGCTACGAGTTGGATCCGCCGTCCGATCCGGAGGCGGTATCCGGTGTTTCATGTTTCTATCTTTGAGGAGATGTATCGGGATCCATCTAGGTACACCCGATTGACGATGTCCAGTGATCGAGGGGTTATCGTATGGCGAGATTCCCATAGCGATAGTCGATCGTCAGTTAGGCGCCTACGGACCGCGACGTGGCTTCCACAAAGTCTTGTGGCGAACGAGCTCGGAGGAGATGACGTGGGAATCTGAGGAGGACATGAGGCGTATATCCTCACCTATTCCCCACACCTCCGTAATTCACTTTCCTACTTGTAAATTTCGTTATCGCTTTTGCCTAAGTGTTGTTACGTGGCGTGTGTGGCATTTACAATCGCTTAAGTTATGAAGAACCTTATCGTTAATCGTTTGGAAAGGAACATTCGACGAATGTTTCTAAGAGGGAGAATGTTATACCCCGTATTTCCGGAGTATGTACGTGAGGACGTACGTGCAAAAGTTTGGCCTTAAAAGTTTAGGCATGGCACGTTTTTGGGCACAACTCACTCAAGGAATCGTTTTCCGACGAAACGTTTTACAAGACTCGCGTAGGATAAATTCCGGCTATGCCATTTCTAATTTTTGCGGATTTTTCCGAGAGACGAAACACTTTGGACCAACGAGAGGGCGACACTTGTCACCCTCTCATTGATGGATGTGAGGAATTGAGGCCGATTGGAGGTCCAATTTTGTCTTGAGTTGGTAGGATATTTTGTGTGCAAGTTGGCCAGGACACTTGCCCTAATATTGACCTTACACTTGCCTTGCACTTGGCATAATCTTGGCCATTGGTTGGCCATCCACTTGACCTATAAATACCCTCTTGTGATGAAGAGTTCTTCATCCACAAAAGCCTTCCAAGTCTAAAATCCTTCCTCTCCTCGAGCCTCTTTCGTCCAAACACCTCCCCCCCCCCCCCTTTTGGAGAAGCTTAGCCGAGGCTACCCCCCCTAGCCTAGCCGAAATCTACCCCCACTCCCTTGGTAGAAAAGTTGCCTTCTAGTATTGTTATAATGCCCAAAATACCCTAGCCCAAATCCCTTAGTACTGATTAGAAGTTGTGAAGAACTTCTAAGGTTTCTCGAGCTATCAGAGCGTACAACTTAGGAGCTAAGCCTTGCTCCGGATCGACTTTTATCTAGGATATTATTGGGCTTACCGAGGTAAATAATCCTAACCCTTTTTTTTGTATTAGAGAATACATACTGTAGTAGTATAAGAATAAGTATTAAATACTTAGAAGAATATTACAGAATAGAATTGAATCATATCACGCAGAAGGGTTTAAAGAAGAATAATCAAGCGTACTTACTTGGATGTTTTCCTGAGACTCGAGTAGCTCACCGGCAGGGAAGTGCTGCCCAATTTTCTGTAGGATATAAAACCCTCTGCTAGAACTGTTTACAGAATAGTCTGAACGTTGATAGACGTGTCGACTATTATAAATTCGATTCTCTGCGCGACATATTCAACTTGGCAGGTGGATTTCGCCGAGAAGGTATGTGATTCTTCCTAAAGCATGATATTTTTAAAATATATAGTACGGTAGACGTACATGTGTTAACTGAATAATAACTACGGCAATGTCTTTCGACTTAAGCCTGAATAATACTTACGGCAATGTCTCGCGACTTAAGCCTGAATAATAAGGATCTGAAAGCATTTCAAAAGATTACTGAATCATTTTTAACAGAAGAGAACTAATTGGTTTTAAATGAAGCTTAAGAGTTATACTAGCTTTATGGGAAGTTAGGTATAACCACTTAAGAATGATAAAAGAAACAGTTTGCCTATGTGTTTATAACAGACTTATATTGATTTGTGAAAAGAATAAATAAGATGATTTGATAAGTAAACATGTTAGGATGCTACGTGTGTTAGTATCTTGTGATGTTTGTGTAAAGGGGTTTCCCTTGTTGTGCTTATGTTGTTTAATGATAAGTTGTTAGGTTAGTGTAATATCACTCACCTCTTGACATATTACCCGGGTTAAGTCGCCTCCACGCGGGTAGACTCGGTGATGCAGGACCATGATTCGAGAATACCTCATGCGGTCCAGGGACCTATGCGAGCTACGGAGTTCCAGGTTAGATGCGAGGTTATACCTCATGCGGTGCATGTGGCCATGCGGACTACGAGTCGGGGCGATGCCGAGTAGCTACCGATGCGGGTTATATACCCTACGGGCCATGTGAGTGGCCTATGCGACTACGGAGTCGAGATTAGGCTTGCATGGTGATACTACGCAATTGGCCTGCCGATCATTCGCACCTAGAAAAGACACACAGTTTACCTATTGTTGCTCTTGTTTATGATGTGGCACTATATGCGGTTACCTTGGTTGTTTCATACATATATGTAAACCGATTTTAAAAATGATATGTTTTCATTTAAGTACTTTATTTTAGCATACTTAGTACGTTGTATCGACCTCCTGGGCCGTTCATGCCGCAGGTGGCAAGCAGTGCTAGATCCACATCCTTAGATCTCTTTGCATTGGTGTGAGCTCCATCTTCTAGGAGGCTCTACTGTTGGGTATGCTCTCCTGTTGTAATTAGTTTTGTCTGATCGGGTATGGCGGCCCTGTCCCGCCATACTTGTTTACATTCCTAAGTGTAGTCCTATTGTACATTTGGGATGAATCGCAAAACTTGGTTATTTATATATATATGCCGAAAGGCAAGCTTTTCATCGATAAACGTGTCTCATTTACAACTGTTTCATGTCTTGTTTTATATTCCGATTACACTGATGTATGACTACTTGGGTGCGGGTAAGGCACCACCACGACCCAAACGTCGCGTGACAAAAGTGGTATCGAGCGATTAATCTCTGCGCTATAAGCTAGCATAAACCTCACGAGTAAGTGGTCCTAAGGAAGAACACGGCCGATTTCACACTTATTTACCATGACCCCGGAGTCGCACTTCCTCCGAGTACGATGCCACCTCAGAACAAGACCCATAGTAATTACCTCTCATATCTAGGTTGGGATTTCAATCGCTCGCAATAGCCCACTGGGCTTCGGTGCTCAACCATGACTACTAACGCGACACTAAGCAAGAACTCCGCTATGTCCCTTTTCCGGTCATCTTACCCATACATGCATCTGAGGTCACGACACAACTTCGTCGACCCCGAACAATTTGAGCAATAAGAACTGTATGCCTCCCTAAAACTGCCGACTAGCCTGCAACACCGGTACACACAATCTATCCTCATAACACAAAGACCTTATCCTGCTACTCAAACAAACTCTTCTCTTCTGAGAGCCGATCTCGACATCTGATCATAATCGATCCTCATATCGCCGCTCTTTACCTCCTTAACGACGGAAGACTCGGCAACCTCTCGGATCTAAACTTCATTAACCTTGGAAACAATTAATCGAACCCCTAGGCTCGGTAGCTGATGAATCTCACGGACCACGTCCTATCTATCTGGTTGCCCATCCGCGGACTACCCTTAGATCCACGACAAAGAGTATCTCAGAATCGCTTTGGCTTTCCCCGGATGGTATAGGATATCAATATCACAATCCTTGAGTAACTCTAACCACCATCACTGTCGCAATTTCTACTGCCTCAGTCTGCAGATATACCAGAGGCTTTTGTGGTCTGCACAAATATCCACATGAAGTGCAGATATACGTCATGCCCCAAATCTTCAAGGCATGATTTAACCGCCAAATTTCTAAATCGGGAGTGGCGTAATATCCTTTCCTGCTTCCCTAACTACCGTGAAAAACATAGGATCTACCCTAAAATGGTTTCGACAGCACACAAACTAGCCCAACACACAACGTGTTATCATAAAAAACTAACACTCTAGTCTCACGGAGGGTTAGAAGCGTAGTCGTGGTCAACTTATCATCCAATAGCGAAAGTCTTTCTGTAGCAACCAAACTTGGACACTAACTTAGATTTGATCCTTTTACTTGCCTCCTAGCTAAGACTTCCTATCAATCACAATCTAGGGGGGGGGGGGGAATTTCCTTGATCTTGTAAAGTAGTAACCCGGTTTTTCCTTCCCCAGTTTGTAGAGCCTATAGCTAGGTTTACCACATTTCCTTGAAACGTTCTTACTTCCCATTATTTACTAATGGCCTTTACACTAGTCTGGGGTAGTCATACCTCGTGCAACTTACATACCCATAGTCGTATTTTCATTTATCATTCTGGCCATATCCTTACCTTAGGCTTATTATCAGCGAAAGTATTTCTATCTTGATTCATAATCGTACAGTTTCATATATGCGTACTACCTGCATTTTGTCCTCACGACACTTCCTCGACTTCTTGGAACGTCGTTCTTAATTACTCCAACACAATACTTTTCCCACGGTTTCCTAAAACTGTAACCTATTGCATGACGATTCTAAAGACATTACCAGTCTCCTATCCTTCGTCTATGTCACGACCCGTTCCGGGGCCCGTGACTGGTGCCTTACCCGGGCACCCAAGTAGTCATACATCAGAGTAATCAGCGGAACATAAGACAAGACAAGAAACATTATGAAAAGAGAAACAGTTTATCTGATGAAAAACATGCCTTTCGGCATATATATATAACCCAAGTTTTGCAGTTACATCCCAACTGTACAATAGGACTACATACCTCTAGGAAGTAAACAACTATGGCGGGACAGGGCCCCGCCATACCCTGAATGTACAAAACTATCTACAATACAGGGAGATCATACCCAAAAAGTAGAGCCTCCGGAGAAGATGGAGCTCCCGACACCAAAACAAAGATCCTAAGGATGTGGATCTAGCACTGCTGCCTTACCGCGGCATGAACGCACCCAAGGGCGAGGTCAGTACAACAGGTACCAAGTATGTGAAATTGTAAAGTACTTAAATGAAATCAAGTATTTAAAGCCATTTGCAAATCAGTTCAATTGCACATAGTGCCATATCACAAACAAGAACAATAATGGTAGAATCAGAATGTGTCTTTTCTAGGCCGCGAATGATCGCAAGGCAGGCAAGCGCCATAGTATCATTATGTGTGCCTAATCGACTCCGTAGTCCGCATAGGTCACACACGCAGCGCAAGGTATTCTCGCATCGGTAGCTAACCCTGCATTCTCCCGACTCCGCACCGCATAGTCTCAATAGACCGCATAGTCACACACGCATCGCATGGCATCCCCGTCGGGCTAAAACACCCGAATGATCAATCTCGAACTCCGCTGACTCCGCATAGTCACATAGATTGATAGGCCATATAGACCGCATCAAGGGTGGCAAGCCCTCGGTATAACAAGTCAAGGGGGTAGGTGATATAATAACAGTACAACAGACTTACCGTTTAGCAACGTAAGCACAGCAAGAATGACCTCCTTTCACAACATTACAAGATACTAATACATGTAGCATCATAATATGTCTACTTATCAAACAATCTTACTACACTTAACAGAAATCAATACAAGGCTTTTATAAACAAACAAGTAAACAGTTCCTTTTATCTTTCTTAAGTTGTTATACCTAACTTCCCATAAAGCTAGTATAACTCTTAAGCTTTTTGTTTAAAAACCAGATATTACTCTTCTGTTAAAAATGATTCAGTATTCCTTTGAAATGCATCAAGATTCTTATTATTCAGGCTTAAGTCAAAAGACATTGCCGTAATTATTATTCAGGCTTAAGTCAAAAGACATTGCCGTAATTATTATTCAGTTAACACATGTACGTCTACCGTACTATATATATATATCTTAAAATATCATGCTTAAGAGTATAGGAAGAATCACATACCTTCTCGGCGAAAACCACCTGCCAAGTCGAATATGTCGCGCGCAGAGAATCAGCCTATATCAGTCAAATACGTCTATCAACGTCTAGATCAGATCGTATAAAGCTCTAGCGAGGGTTCTCTATTCTATGGAAATTTGGGCAAGACTTCCCTACCCTGAAGCTATACAACATCAGAAACAAATCCTATGTGAGTACAGTTCAATTATTCTTCTTTTATACCCTTCTACTGTGATAACAGTTCAATTCTATTCTGTAATATCCTTCTAAGTATTTATACTTATTCCTATACTTCTACAGTATGTATTCTCTGTTATACCCCGTATTTCCGGAGTATGTACGTGAGGGCGTACGTACGAAAGTTTGGCCTTAAAAGTTTAGGCATGGCACGTTTTTTGGGCACAACTCACTCAAGGAATCGTTTTCCGACGAAACATTTTACAAGACTCGCGTAGGATAAATTCCGGCTATGCCATTTCTAATTTTTTGCGGATTTTTCCGAGAGACGAAACACTTTGGACCAACGAGAGGGCGACACTTGTCACCCTCTCATTGATGGATGTGAGGCGGAATTGAGGCCGATTGGAGTGTCCAATTTTGTCTTGGAGTTGGTAGGATATTTTGTGTGCAAGTTGGCCAAGGACACTTGCCCTAATCTTGACCTTACACTTGCCTTGCACTTGGCATAATCTTGGCCATTGGTTGGCCATCCCTTGACCTATAAATACCCCTCTTGTGATGAAGAGTTCTTCATCCACAAAAGCCTTCCAAGTCTAAAATCCTTCCCTCTCCCTTGAGCCTCTTTTCGTCCAAACACCTCCCCCCCCCCTTTTGGAGAAGCTTAGCCGAGGCTACCCCCCCTAGCCTAGCCGAAATCTACCCCCCCTCCCTTGGTAGAAAAGTTGCCTTCTAGTATTGTTATAATGCCCAAAATACCCTAGCCCAAATCCCTTAGTACTTAGTAGAAGTTGTGAAGAACTTCTAAGGTTTCCTTGGAGCTATCGGAGCGTACAACTTAGGAGCTAAGCCTTGCTCCGGATCGACTTTTATCTAGGATATTATTGGGCTTACCGAGGTAAATAATCCTAACCCTTTTTTTTGTATTAGAGAATACATACTGTAGTAGTATAAGAATAAGTATTAAATACTTAGAAGAATATTACAGAATAGAATTGAACTGTTATCACAGTAGAAGGGTTTAAAAGAAGAATAATCAAATCAGACTTACTTAGATCGTTTTCACAGAGACTTGAGTAGCTCACCGTAGGGAAGTCGCCCAATTTTCCGTAGGATATAAAACCCTCTCGCTTAGAATCGTTTCTGAGAATAGTCCGAACGTTGATAGGCGTGTCGACTACTATTATAGTGATTCTCTGCGCGCGACATATTCAACTTGACCGGTGGATTTCGCCGAGAAGGTATGTGATTCTTCCTAAAGCATGATATTTTTAAAATATATAGTACGGTAGACGTACATGTGTTAACTGAATAATAACTACGGCAATGTCTTTCGACTTAAGCCTGAATAATACTTACGGCAATGTCTCGCGACTTATGCCTGAATAATAAGGATCTCAAAGCATTTCAAAAGATTATCAATCATTTTTAATGAAGAGAACTAATTGGTTTTAAATGAAGCTTAAGAGTTATACTAGCTTTATGGAAAGTTAGGTATAACCACTTAAGAATGATAAAAGAAACAGTTTGCCTATGTGTTTATAATGACTTATATTGATTTGTGAAAAGAATAAATAAGATGGTTTGATAAGTAGACATGATATGATGCTATGTGTTAGTGTCTTGTAACGCTTGTGTAAAAGAGTATTCTTGTTGTGCTTATGTTGTTTAACGATAAGTTAGGTTAGTGTAATATCACTCACTTCTTGACATATTACCGGGGTTGTCGCCTCCGTGCGGGGTAGACTCGCGATGCGGGACCATGATTCGAGAATACCTACGCGGGTCCAGGGACCTATGCGGAGCTACGGGAGTTCAGGTTAGTGTGCGGGTTATACCTCACGCGGTCATGTGGCCATGCGGACTACGAGTCCAGGATTTACGCCGAGGAGTAGCTACCTCGATGCGGTTATATACCCTATGCGCCTATGTGAGTGGCCTATGACCACGGAGAGTCCGTGATTAGGCTTGCATGGTGATACTACGGGCAATTGGCCCTGCTTCGATCATTCGCAGCCTAGAAAAGACCTGTTACAGTTTACCTATTGTTGCTCTTGTTTATGATGTGGCACTATGTGCGGTTACCTTGGTTGTTTCATACATATATGTAAACTGATTTTAAAAAATGATATGTTTTCATTTAAGTACTTTACAGTTTCGCATACTTAGTACCTGTTGCTCGACCTCCTTCTGGCCGTTCATGCCGCAGGTAAGGGCAAGCAGGTGCTAGATCCACATCCTTAGGATCTCTTTGCATTGGTGTCAGGAGCTCCATCTTCTCCGGAGGCTCTACTGTTGGGTATGCTCTCCCTGTTGTAATTAGTTTTGTACAGTCAGGGTATGGCGGGGCCCTGTCCCGCCATAGTTGTTTACATTCCTAGAGGTCTGTAGTCCTATTGTACATTTGGGATGTAACTGCAAAACTTGGGTTATTTATATATATATGCCGAAAGGCAAGCTTTTCATCAGATAAACTGTGTCTCATTTTACAACTGTTTCATGTCTTGTTTTATATTCCGCTGATTACTCTGATGTATGACTACTGGGTGCGGGTAAGGCACGATCCTGACTTTAACGGGTCGTGACATTCTCTAATTACAACAGAAGGATAAGTTTATTTACCTCGATAAGCCCAAAATTATCCAATGTTTAATGTTGATCCTGAGCAACGTTTAGCTCCTACTCCGGGTGCTCCAACCCGCTCCAAACAACCCTTAGAAGTTCTACGCAACTTCTTCTTAATACTCCATCCAACTATGGAGATTTCCTTTGGGTTGTGTTTTGTGACTGAAGGGAAGTATAATAGTATTTCTGGGCTTTTCGTATAAGTGTAACCTTGGAATACTACAAGGTATATGGGCCAAAGTATTTTGGAATAGAAACAATACTGAGAGTATTTCAACCATGGGGGTGTATTTTATGAGAACAACTAGGAAAGGGGGGGGGGGGTATCCCTCGGCTAGCACCACTAGGAGGGGGGGGGGGGATACTTTCTGCCAAGGGGCCTTCTCAAAGGGGGAGGGGGGTGTTTGGACGAAACACTACCAAGAGGGGGAAGGGATTTTCAAGACTTGGAACAATTTTTGGATGAAGAAGTCTTCAAAGGGGGGGGGGTATTTATAGGTCAAGCAATGGCCAACCAATGACCAAGATCATGCCAAGTGCAAGGCAAGTGTAGGGTCAAGATTCATCCATGTGTACCTTATCCATCTACCACACAAATATCCTACCTACTCCAAGGCAACAAAAACGTGCCACTCCAAGCCTTTGTCGCTCATTACTCCATCAACTTGAGGTGACAAGTGTCGCCTCTTAGTTGGTCCAAAATATGTCTCTCGAAAAATCCTCAAAAATTAAAAATGACATAGCCGAATTTTCCTTCGCGAAGTTTTGTAAAACGTTTCGTCGAAAAACGATTCTAATCGGGTGTTGTGCACAAAAATATTTTCGGCCAAGTTTACTTAAAGTTTAAACTTTTCTACGTACGTCCTCACGTACATACTCTGGAAATACGGGGTATAACAGTCTAACAACATGAGTACACATAACCCCATAATACGCAAAACTGTCCTTTTTCGTGGGGGAGAGAACTTGTTATACCCCGTATTTCCAGAGTATGTACGTGAGGGCGTACGTACAAAGTTTAAGTCTTAAGTTGGCATTAGGGACGGAAAATTTTGTTCACAACTACCGAAAAGAATCGTTTTGACTAAACGCTTTACAAAACTGCGAAGGAAAATTACGGCTATGTCATTTATATTTTTTGCGGATTTTTCCGAGAGATGAAATATTTTGGACCAACGAGAGGGCGACACTTGTCACCCTCAAATTGGCGGATTCATGGGCGTTTCTTGGACGATTTCAATGTCTTCGAGTAGGTAGGATATTTGTGATATTTTGTGTGGTAGATGGATAAGGTACACTTGCCCAAATCCCCACCCTACACTTGCCCACCACTTGTCTTGATCTTGGCCATTGATTGGCCTATAAATACCCCCCCTTTGTTGAAGACTTCTTCATCCAAAAAAATTTCCTAAGTCTTGAAAACCCTTTCCCTTTTGGAGAGGCTCGTCCAAAGAGCCCCCTCCCCTGAGAGGCCTTTTGGCGAGGTACCCCTTCCTAGTAGTGCTAGCCGAGGTACCCCCACTTGAAGCTCTCGTAAAATACCCCTTGGTAGAAAGTATTCTCAGTGTTACTATTCCAAAATACCTTGTAGTATTCCAAGGTTACCCTATACTAAAAGCCCGAAATACTATTATACTTCCTTCACACAAAAACGAAACCCTAAGGAAAATCTTCATAGCCGGTTGAAGTATTAAGAAGAAGCGTAGAACTTCTAAGGGTTGTTTGGAGCGGGTTGGAGCACCCAGAGTAGGAGCTAAACGTTGCTCAGATCGACATTAGAACTTGATAATTTTGGGCTTATCGAGGTAAATACTGTCCTTATATTGTAATTGGAAATTACATCTTGTAGTAGTATAGAAATGAATATAAGATTCATAGAAGATAATTGAACTGTAATAGAGGATATTACGTAAAAGACTTGAATGAAATCACATCGTAAAAATATTAAAGAAGAAGATTAAAGCATTTACTTACATAGGATTGTATTCTGAGACTTGTGTAGCTTAACGGGTAGGGAAGTGCTGCCCGATTTTCCGTAGAATAGAGAACCTCCGCTTAGAATGTTCTCTGAGAGAAGTCTAGACATTGATAGACTTGTATAACCGTTATAGGTTGAAGTACTGCGAGTAGCGTGTTCTACTTGAAAGGTGGACAAGGCTAGCCGGGTTATAGCGGTGGAGCGTTTTGCTAATAGTCGATAATCGTCGCGAGGTATGTGATTCTTCCTATCCTCTTGAGCATGATATTTTAAAAGTATATATATAGTACGGTAGACGTACGTGTGTTAACTGAACGTGGTTTTACTGCGATGTCTTTTGACTTGAGTCTAAATATCAAGAATCTTGAAGTATTTCAAAAGAATTAAGAAACCTTTTTGAAAGAAGAGTAATACTTGGTTTTAAAAGCTTAAGAGTTATACCAGCTTTATGGGAAGTTAGGTATAACGACTTAAGAGAGATAAAAGGAATGGTTTATTGATTGTAGAAGTTAAGAGACTTGATCTTAAAAGATAAGAGACTTGACTTAATTAATTAATATGAATTTTGTTAAAAAGTGTGAAACCTCATTCGTGAGTAATGAGTACTTGGTTTGTAAAAGGAATAATGTTTTCATTATTTCAGAAATGAGAATAAGTATCGAACAAACCACAGCAGCGCTAATAAAGGGAAATGTATTGACTAATAAAGTATTATGAAAACCAGTAGAAACCTCCATCTGCATAGAAGCTAAGATGAGACAAAATAATATTACATTTCCTAGATCATGACTGCTTTAATAAGATTGTTATAAACAAGAATAACCTACTCACATATAAGACATATGTTTCTCAAATTGTTTTAAAGGAGAATTATATCATTAAGTGATTAAAACTATGAACTACGAAACTTTTCGAAAATGAGAAACTTGAGCATTTGAAATTAGGCAAACTTGAACGTTTGGAAAATAATGTTGTTACTTGATTTTACAAAGGGAAGTGTTTTGGTTTACTTAAAAGATACCACTTTTTTTATACTACGGGTAATGTGTGACTTTTGTGAAAAGAAGCGGATCTTTTAAAGAGTTAATGTATGAAGTACTTTGGGGATAAAACCCGAACTTGTTAACATAAAGTAGACAGTACCTTGTGTGAATAACTTGATTGTGTTGGTTTGTGATAGCCTTGTAATACGTTCTTGTTGATTTGATAAGTAAACATGTTAGGATGCTACGTGTGTTAGTATGTTGTGATGTTTGTGTAAAGGGGTTTCCTTGTTGTGCTTATGTTGTTTAATGATAATTTGTTATGTTAGTATTATATCACTCACCCTCGACATGATACCGGGGTTAGATGCCCTCCGACGCGGTAGACTTCGAGCGATGCAGGACCGTGATTCGAGAATACCTCATGCGGTCCAGGGACCTATGCGAGCTACGAGAGTTCCGTGTTAGTGTGCGGGTTATACCTCATGCGGTCTATGTGGCTATGCGGATCGCGAGTCCAGACGCCGGGAGTAGCTACCCTCGATGCGGGAATACCTCATGCGGGCCTATGTGAGTGGCCTATGCGAGTCTGCGGAAGTTCGGGACTAGACGCGCATTAGATCTCGCGACGAGTGGCGCCTTCGATCATGTGGCGGTTCAGACAGATCTCATGATACGATTTATGACCTTGTTGGTAATGGTGGGTTTTAGTAGTCGGCTATGCCTTCGCATTACCTCAGACGGTTTTATTATGACACATGCGGACACGGTGTTCATGTGTATTCCTTGGTGCTTTATATCATAGATCGCCGGTGGGAAGGTATTCCACGCATGATTGATGTTGTGGGAGACCCATACTTATATTTGAGTGATGACTTTGAGGCGTGAGTCCACGACTTGACACGCTTATTTATTGTGAATCGTAGTTTGGTTATCATACATGTCTCCGCTTTATATAGACTACTATGATTTCATTTCTGATTTTGAGTTTCCATACTTGGTACTGACGACCTTCGGGCCGCGTCATGCGCGGTAGAAGTACACCAAGTCGTCGATCCTGCTCATGGGTCACGATCGTTGGGAAGCTCCGTTTCTCGGAGGCTTATCACGTATAGTCCTGTCGTTGTACTTACATTCGAGGGTATGGTGGGGCCCTGTCCCGACATTGTTGTTATATCATTCTTAGAGGTCTGTAGTACTGTTGTGGGCAGAGTTGTAAAAGGGATTTAACTGTTAGGATTTAAGTTTTTATATATATATGACGAAGGCAACTTTTCTCGATAATCGTTTCATATTTCATGTCTTGTTTTATATTCCTGATTACTACGATGTATGTCTACTTGTGTGCCCGGTAAGGCACGACCACGTGCGGGTTGGTCGTGTAACTTATCTCTCTATCAAAATCTAAATCATCAAGCGCCACCTTAAACGTATAGATTTTTAAAATCTACCAGCGATGTCACGACCCGATCCCGGGCCCGTTACTGGTGCCTTACCCCGGACACCCTAGTGATACAACATCAGAGAAAAACCAGCGGAAATAAAAACTCATGAAAGAAAACAGTGAAATAAGAACACAGACTAACCCAAATCTACCTTTTTGTACATAAATGAAAACTTGAGCTTACATCCCTTACAAACTCGCCCACAACAAAGGCTGCACCTCTAAGAATTTTGAAACCATAATGACGGATAGGCCCCGCCATGCCACGAATATACAAAGTCTACTACTTGGAACCGTACCACATGACAAGCTTCCGAGATATGGAGCTTTCCGAGAACCGAACAACGATCCTAAGAGTGCGGATCGCAAGCTATGTACCTCAACTGCGGATGAACGCAGCCGAAGGAGAGTCGCAACAGTACCAAGTATGTGAAATCAAAAATCGTAAATGAAATCATAATAGTCTATATAAAGCGGGAGACATGTATGATAACCAAACTACGATACAACATATAAGCGATCATGTCAAGTTAGGGACTCATGCCCGTGAAATCATCACTCAAATACAACCCGAATTTAACCCGCACAATGGCCGCATGCCGGCATCTCACCTCAGATAAGCATGGCCCGAACCGTCCTAGTGGGCCCATACCCGTGGACTATCCAACGTGTCGGTATTCCCAAAGGAGATAACAAGATAACAATCCCTGTGGAAGCATACCCGTGGGCCACCCAACGTGTCGGTATGTCCAAACAACTAACAAGATAATACTCACTGGAAGCATACGTGGGCTACCCAACGTGTCGGTATGTCCAAACAAATAACAAGAGAATACTCATGTGGAAGCATACCCGTGGGCTACCCAACGTGTCGGTATGTCCAAACAAATAACGGATAGCCGACTCCATCGAGACTCGGAGCACAAATCAAACCCTTGCACAACAAGGCTATCTCAACCAAGCATAGGCGATTACACATAACTCAAGATACTTTAAACACTCCTTAACACAACGTCAAGTATACCATTTAAAACCCAAGTATCTAACCCCTTTAGGATCAAGGTACTCCTACCTTTTATAACCAAGCCACTTATGTTTTTCCATCACAAAGAGTTCAATATTTGAAAACAAGTTACTTCTCTTTTTCCAAAAATCAAGTTATCATTCTAAATCCAATAATGAATCCATTTCTTTATTTTCCATAAAATCGTTATAACTAACTTCCCATAAAGCTATTATAACACTTTATGTTTTAAAACAATACAAGACAAAACCATGCCTTTCTTTTAAAACAAAACACTTCAAATTCTTAAGTCTATTTTCTTTTAGAAATCGAGTTCCTTACTTTGGAATTTTTAAGAAGATCAAAATGTTATACCCCGTAGTTCCAGGGTATGTATGCGAGGACGTACGTACGAGAATACGACAGAAAGATTGGAAAGGAAGAAAGAGGTGATTTTTCCACGGAAACGTTTCCGGTTTTTGTGAAGGAAAAAGGTTCGTTAATGGGAATTGGATTCCCAGATTTGGTATTTGGACTTCATAGATTATATTAGAATTTTGGGATTTTATTTTCGGAAATGGTCACGTGGGGCCCACGGGAGAAATTTACGGTTTTGTGGGGCCCGCTTTGATTTTTGAGATTTTGGCCGTTATGGATATTTTCGGACGACGAAATATTTTGGACGAATCGGGGGGCGACACGTGTCACCCCCATGTGGCACCCTTGGCCGAAATATGTTTGTGCACAACACGGGTTAAGTCGTTTTCGACGAAACGTTCTACCTAACTACGAAGGGTAAATTACGGCTATGTCATTTAGTATTTTTGCGGATTTTTCCGAGAGACGAAACGTTTTGGACCAACGAGAGGCAACACTTGGCACCTCTTGGTGGACTGAAAAGGCGGTTAGGGCGATTGGATGGGCAAGTGTTGGTAGATATTTGTGTAGATATTTGTGAGGTTTTAAGGAGTAGTGGTCAGGGGCACTTGGGCATATCTTGGCCTCCACTTGCCCCCACTTGGCTAGATCTTGGCCCTTGGTTGGCCTTTGCTTGCCTATAAATACCCTCCCCTTTGAAGACTTCTTCATCCATTCCATAATTTCCAAGTCTTGAAAACCTCCTCCTCCTTGTTGGTTTCGTCCCTCCCCTCTTCCTTTGTGAGGCCTTGGCCGAGGGGTGCACCCCCCCTCCTAGAGGCCTTGGCCGAGGGGTACACCCCCCCCTTTGCCTTGTTGTTCTCGTAGAATACACTCCCCCTCTTGGTAGAAATACTCTCAAAAGTATTGTTGCTATACCCAAATTACCTTAGCCGTATACCTTGTAGTATTCCAAAGAAACCTCTATACGTAGAGGCAGAAATACTACCAGTATGTCCTTTTGTCTCAAACCGAAACCCTAAGGAAATCTTCGTTGAGTGATTGAAGTATTTAAGTAGAAGTTGGTTAGAACTTCAGGGTTGTTTGGAGCGGGTTGGAGCACCGGAGTAGGAGCTAAGCGTTGCTAAGGATCGACATTCATACTTGGATAATTATGGGCTTATCGAGGTAATTATCTTGTCCTCTATTTGTAATTGGAAATTACATGTTGTTAGATTATATAGTTGAAGTATACTATATATGTAACTAAGCTTAGTATCGCGGCAATGTCTTTTGACTTAAGCTGAAGAATAAAGAAAAGAATCAACTGTATTTACATAGGATGTATTGCGATAGACTTGTGTAGTATTCCAGTAGAATTGTACACGTCAGGTTAGGCGTGTAAACCCCAGGTTGGCTTGGTGGCCAGGCCTCGATAGAGAGAGATTCTGTTGCCATGGGGGAGAGTCTTTGCCGAATTTTACGTAGAGAAATGGAACCTTGTGTTTTGAAGTTAATAGACGTTTGTGACCTTTTAGGTGAAAGTACTAAGAGTAGCGTATTCTACTTGAGGAGTGGAAAGGGCTAGTGCGTTGTAGTACTTGGAGCATTTTGCTTATTGTCGATACTCGTCGCGGTATGTGAACCTCTTCCTATCTCTTCTAGCATGATATGTGTGAACTATGTAGTACGGTGAAGCGTACGTGTTAACTGTGTTTGATTGTTTTAAAACATAAAGTGTTATAACGCCTTATAGGAAGTTGGTTATAACGACTTTATGTAGGTAAGAAAATACCTTGTGGTTTTAAAAGGTAACTGATGTGAATTATAACTGGCTTGTTATAATAAAGAACTTGATGTATTGCAAAAGATTTATAAATCGTTTTGAAGGGAGAATAATACTTGGTTTTGAAAACTTAAGAGTTATACTAGCTTTAGGGAAGTTAGGTATAACGGCTTAAGAATGTTTTTGATTTGAAATCAGAATGTGTATCGCCAAACCACTGCAGCGTTAATAAAGGAAAATGTACTGACTAATGAGTTGTATTATTAAAACCAGTAGAAACCTCCATCTGCATAGAAACTAAGATGAGACAAAATGATATTCCATTTTCTAGGTCAGGCGCTTCTTGTAGTAAGATTATTATAAACAAGAATAACCTATTCACACATAAGACTTATGTTACTCAAATGTTTTAAAAGAGATTAAGACTATGAGTTATGAAACCTTTCTAAAAATAAGTGACTTGAGCATTTGAAATTAGGCAAACTTGGACGTTTGGAAAATAATGTTGTTACTTGATTTTACAAAGGTAAGTGTTTTAGGTTTACTTAAAAGACAGTATCACTCTATTTTATACTACGGGCATGGTGTGACTTATGTGAAAGAAGCAGATCTTTTAAAGATTTAATGTGAAGTACTTTGGGGGTAGATACGAACTTGTTAATAGAAAGTACCTTGTGTGAATAACTTGATTGTATTGGTTTGTGATAGCCTTGTAATACTTTCTTGTTGATTTGATAAGTAAACATGTTAGGATCTACGTGTGTTAGTATCTTGTGATGTTAGTGTAAAGGGTTTTCCCCGACCGCGCTTAAAGTTGTTTGACTATCACCGTTATGTTGGTATTATACCACTCACCTTGACTTGTGTCCGAGGTTAAGGCGCCTCCGTCGCGGGTAGACTCGGTGATGCAGGACCGTGATTCGAGAATACCTACGCGGGTCCGAGGATCCATGCGAACTACGGAGTTCCGTGTTATTTTACGCCCTTGTGGTCACGCGGTCCTTGTGCTATGCGGATGCGAGTCGGGGCGATGCCGGAGTAGCTACCGATGCGGGTTATACCTCACGCGGCCTATGAGGTTGGCCTATCGCGAGTGCGGAAAGTTCGAGGCTAAACGCGCACATTTGATATCGCGCGAGTGACGGGCTTTGATCATGTAATGATGCAGACAGATATCATGATACGATTTATGACCTTGTTAGTACTGTGGTGTTAGTAGTCGGCTATGCCTTCACTTACCCTGCATCGTTTTATTTGGACACAGGTGGGACCCGTGTTCATGTGTATTCCTTGTTGCTTTTATATCGAGATCCGGCGGTGAGGAAGGTATTCCACGCATGATTGATGTTGTGGGCGTGAGACCCATAGTTATTGAGTGATGACTTTGAGGGCGTGAGTCCCCGGCTTGACATGATCGCTATTTATCAGAAGCGTAGTTTGGTTATCATACATGTCTCTTGCTTTGTATAGACTACTATGATTTCATTCTGATTTATTTTCGCTTCACATACTCTGCACTGCCAGATCGACCTCCTTCGGGGCCGCGTTCATCTGCAGTAAAGGTACACCGTCGTTGATCCTCGCTCTTAGGGTCACGATTCGTTTGGGAAAGCTCCGTTTCTCCGAGGCTTATTCGGTATAGTCCCCATTGTAGGTGCTTACATTCGGGGTATGGCGGGCCCCGTCCGTCGTTGTTGTCATATCATTCGTAGAGGTCTGTAGAAAATGCTGGGCGGTGGTTTGTAAAAAGGATTAAACTGCATTCATGTTGAAAAAGTTGTTATTTATATATATGCCGAAGGCAAGTTTTCTCAGATTATTGTTTCATATTTCATAATATGTCTTGTATCGTTTATGTTCCGATTACTCGATGTTGTATCACTAGGTGCCCGGTAAGGCACGATCCACGCCGGAATCGGTCGTGACAAAAGTGGTATCGAGCGATTAATCCTCGGAAAGTGTCTGAACCGTATCCGATGAGAGTCTTGATTATCGGTGTTGTGCACCACGCCAATAATCGTGAGGCTATAGGATATTTAGGATTGGTTTCTATTCTTCTCACTCTGAGATCGTGCCTTAGAGCTGTGTTGTAAGTTGGACCCTCTGACGAAATTATTTCCCTTATCGTTATGCCTCCGCGTAGGGCAACCCGGGCCCAGGAGGGCAAGGCAGCCGAGGGAGCTGCGAGTAGAGTTCAGAGGGTGGCGAGGGCACAGGCCCAATCATTACCTAGGGTAGTGCTTCATTCGGGGAGTTCTGCGACGTCACTAGCCCCAGCAGAGTTTTAGCACGGCGGCGGCCGTTCCTACTGCGGCCACGATGTTTGGACCTTCAGTTCCGCGACCGGGAACAGAGAATATAGATTGCAAAGAGGCAACCCTGTTACTAGCTATGGATTTGGCTACCAGAGAGTATACCGATGTACCGCGAGTCTTGATGAATATCAACGAGAGGGTTGTGCAAGAGTAGTTCTTCAGTTAGGCTTGAGCATGGCCTGTGTACGGGCTTATGCGCATCAGGCCGAGAAACATAGAAATCATGGTGGGTTAACCGAGTAAGATTTTGGGGGATAGAGAAGGTGTGAGCCTTAGAGTGTTATACGTAGAGACCTTAGAGGTGAGGCCATCTCAAGAAAAGGTGTAGTGTTATGTTTGATCCTTATCAGAAGTGCATAGTGCACGTGAGCTATGTTTGGGATAGGTCCCTAAGTAGTGTGGAATGAAAGGGGGTAGTTGAGCTAAGAAGACCGCTAGGTTTTCGTAACGTGATTAAGTGAGATTGTTCCGGATCGGGGAGCTAGTATTTGTGCGCGTTGCCGGGTCGGGTTGAGGCCGCGTTGCGGGTCAACCCGCGACCTGTTTGTTGGTGGGGTCAGTTTGTGGTGGTCCCGCCGGGTGGTGGGATCACAAGGGTGTTGGGCCCAAGTTTAGTTAACCAGCGTACGAGTTCGTGGATACGTTCGACCGGTGGTCGGGTCGATGGGGGCAGCCCATCGTGTTCTTCATTCGGGACCGTTTTCTCGGCAGAGGGTTATGCGAGATGTTGCATCAGAAAGGTTGTAGGGCTGCACGAGGTGCCTACCTACACCTTAAGACGCATGGAGCCTGTGTTACGATCGCTTTTTTTTACGAGGTTTTGCGAGCAAGGTTAGGAACTCGTGAGTCTTAGAATCGCATTCTCCCCGCCGGATGGTTGGATTTCGCGGGTAGTTGTGAGATTGTTGTCTCGTGGAGGAGTGTTTAAGCTACCATTTCGGTGTTCGGATGTCGCCTGAAGCCTCAGGGGCGGAAGTGTAAGTTGCCGGTCGATTGGTTCGATGTTGGCAAGGTTCGGGATGGTTGGTTCAGGCTTGTTCCAGCAGACTGTGGATAGGGTGAAGCTTGTCTAGAAGAAGTTCTGGCAGCTCAGAGGAATCGTGCGGATAATCGGCGACGATGCTTAGAGTTCAGGTCGACGGTCGGTCTTCTTGAAAGTACCACCGGACAGGTGTGACGAGTTTTGAAACGAAGGAACTTAGCCCGAGTTACTTTGGGCCTTTTGAGTTCATGTGAAGAATAGGCGGGTTGCTTATATGTTAGCAATTGCCGTCCGACTTAGGAGGCAAGACGTCCGTCCTTTTCGTATTGTCCTTCGGGGGGCTGAGCGTATAAAGAGGCCAGAGCCTCTACCACGGGAACAGACCCGAACCGTGGTTCTCCGTATGGCACATCCTGAGAAGGGCCGTAGGGCATGCCTCGAGGATCGCAGCACCGGTACCATTTGTTGGGTCGTCGAGCAAGGCTCGCGACAAAGTGACAAAAGTGGTATCGTGACTAAGTATATTTTTGACCCGGAAGAGGTATTTGTGGTGATATAGAGGTGTTTCCTCGTGGGCTTGGAGGTAAGTTTTTGCGCAGTGTTTCCATGGCGTGTGGGTGATTGTTCTCATAAGTATAGTAGTAGACTATATCGACGCTTGTATGTTTGGGGACTTAGAAGGAACATTCGACGAATGTTTCTAAGGGAAGAATGTTATACCCGTAGTTCCAGGGTATGTATGCGAGGACGTACGTACGAGAATACGACAGAAAGATTGGAAAGGAAGAAAGAGGTGATTTTTCCACGGAAAAGTTTCCGGTTTTTGTGAAGGAAAAAAGTTCGTTAATGGGAATTGGATTCCCAGATTTGGTATTTGGACTTCATAGATTATATTAGAATTTTGGGATTTTATTTTCGGGAATGGTCACGTGGGGCCCACGGGAGAAATTTACGGTTTTGTGGGGCCCGCTTTGATTTTTGAGATTTTGGCCGTTATGGATATTTTCGGAAGACGAAATATTTTTGACGAATCGGGGGGCGACACGTGTCACCCCCATGTGGCACCCTTGGCCGAAATATGTTTGTGCACAACACCCGGTTAGAGTCGTTTTTCGACGAAACGTTCTACCTAACTTACGGCGGTAAATTACGGCTATGTCATTTAGTATTTTTGCGGATTTTTCCGAGAGGCGAAACGTTTTGGACCAACGAGAGGGCAACACTTGGCACCCTCGTTGGTGGACAAGGCGGTTAGGGCCGATTGGATGGGCAAGTGTTGGTAGATATTTGTGTAGATATTTGTGGGTTTTGGAGTAGGGTCTAGGGGGCACTTGGGCATATCTTGCCCTCCACTTTCCCTACTTGGCTAGATCTTGCCCTGGTTGGCCTTTGCAGCCTATAAATACCCTCGCTTTGAAGACTTCTTCATCCATTCCATAATTTCCAAGTCTTGAAAACCTCCTCCTCCTCGCTGGTTTCGTCCCTCCCTCTTCCTTTGTGAGGCCTTGGCCGAGGGTGCACCCTCCCAGAGGCCTTGGCCGAGGGTACTCCCTCCTAGTGGTGTGCCGTGAGGTACCACTCGCTTGTTGTTCTCGTAGAATACACCCCCTCTTGGTAGAAATACTCTCAAAAGTATTGTTACTATACCCAAATTACCTTAGCCGTATACCTTGTAGTATTCCAAAGAAACCTCTATACGTAGAGTCGGAAATACTCACTGTATGTCCTTTTGTCTCAAACCGAAACCCTAAGGAAATCTTCGTTGAGTGATTGAAGTATTTAAGTAGGTTGGTTAAAACTTCTAAGGGTTGTTTGAGCCGGGTTGAGCACCGGAGTAGGAGCTAAGCGTAGCTAAGGATCGACATTTATACGTGGATAATTATGGTCTTATCGAGGTAATTATCTTGTACCTCTATTTTAAATTGGAAATTCCATGTTGTTATATTATATATTTTAAGTATAATATATATATAACTAAGCTTAATCGCGCAATGTCTTTTGACTTAAGCTGAAGAATAAAGAAAAGAATCGAATGTATTTACATGGATGTGCAGTAGACTTGTGTAGTATTACTGAGTAGAATTGTACACGTCCGGTTAGACGTGTAAACCCCGGTTGGCTTGGTGGTAGGCCTCGATAGAGGAGGAGATTTACGCTGTCATGAGGAGGTCGCTAATTTTCTGTAGAGAAATGGAACCTTGTGTTTTGAAGTTAATAGACGTTTGTGACCTTTTTAGGTGAAAGTACTAAGAGTAGCGTATTCTACTTGAGGAGTGGAAAGGGCTAGCAAGGTTGTAGTACTTGGAGCATTTTGCTTATTGTCGATACTCGTCGCGAGGTATGTGAACCTCTTCCTATATCTTCTAGCATGATATGTGTGAACTATGTAGTACGGTAGACGTACATGTGTTAACTGTGTTTGATTGTTTTTAAAACATAAAGTGTTATAACGGCCTTATGGGAAGTTGGTTATAACAGCTTTATGTAGGTAAGAAAATACCTTGTGGTTTTAAAAGGTAACTTATGTGAATTATAACTGGCTTGTTATAATAAAGAACTTGATGTATTGCAAAAGATTTATAAATCGTTTTGAAGGGAGAATAATACTTGGTTTTTGAAAACTTAAGAGTTATACTAGCTTTAGGGGAAGTTAGGTATAACGGCTTAAGAATGTTTTACTGATTTGAAATCGAATGTGTATCGCCAAACCAACTGGCGTTAATAAAGGAAAATGTCTTGACTAATGAGTTGTATTATTAAAACCATGAAACCTCCATCTGCATAGAAACTAAGATGAGACAAAATGATATTCCATTTTCTAGGTCATGGTCTTTGTAGTAAGATTATTATAAACAAGAATAACCTATTCACACATAAGACTTATGTTACTCAAATGTTTTAAAAGAGATTAAGACTATGAGTTATGAAACCTTTCTAAAAATAAGTGACTTGAGCATTTGAAATTAGGCAAACTTGGACGTTTGGAAAATAATGTTGTTACTTGATTTTACAAAGGTAAGTGTTTTGGGTTTACTTAAAAAGACAGTCACTCTATTTTATACTATGGGCATGGTGTGACTTATGTGAAAGAAACAGATCTTTTAAAGATTTAATGTGTGAAGTACTTTGGGGGTAGATACCCGAACTTGTTAATAGAAAGTACCTTGTGTGAATAACTTGATTGTATTGGTTTGTGATAGCCTTGTAATACTTTCTTGTTGATTTGATAAGTAAACATGTTAGGATGCTACGTGTGTTAGTATCTTGTGATGTTAGTGTAAAGGGGTTTTCCCCTCGACTGCGCTTAAAGTTGTTTGACTATCAGCCGTTATGTTGGTATTATACCACTCACCTTGACTTGTGTCCGGAGGTTGCCGCTCCGACGCGGGTAGACTCAGCGATGCAGGACCATGATTCGAGAATACCTCATGCGGTCCGGGGATCCATGCGGAACTACGGGAGTTCCAGGTTAGTTTACGGCCCTTGTGGTCATGCGGTCCTTGTGGCCATGCGGACTGCGAGTCCAGGACGATGCCGGGGAGTAGCTACCCTCGATGCGGGGTTATACCTCATGCGGGCCTATGAGGTTGGCCTATGCGGAGCTGCGAAAGTTCAGGCTAGACGCGCACATTTGATCTTGGCGAGTGACGGCTTGATCATGTGATGCAGACAGATATCATGATCTGATTTATGACCTTGTTAGTACTGTAGGTGTTAGTAGTCGGCTATGCCTTCGCATTACCCAGATCGCTTTATTTGGACACGGTGGGACACGTGTTCATGTATTCCTCGGTGCTTTTATATCGAGGCGCGGCGGTGAGGAAGGTATTCCACGCATGATTGATGTTGTGGGCGTGAGACCCATAGTTATTATCGAGTGATGACTTTGAGGGCGTGAGTCCACGCTTGACATGATCGCTATTTATTGTAAATCGTAGTTTGGTTATCATACATGTCTCTGCTTTGTATAGACTACTATGATTTCATTTACGATTTATTTTCGGGCCACATACTGCAATTGTTGCTTGACCTCCTCGGTGGGCTGCGTCATGCCGCAGTAAAGGTACACCGATCGTTGATCCTCGCTCTAGGGTCACAGCGTTTGGGAAAGCTCCGTTTCTCCGGAGGCTTATCTTGATATAGTCCCCTGTTATTGTAGGTGCTTACATTCAGGGGTATGACGGGGCCCTGTCCCGTCGTTGTTGTCATATCATTCGTAGAGGTCTTGTTACACCCCGTAACTCCAGGATATGTTTTAAGAGAATGTACGTAAGGATCACAAGACTTGAAATTGGTACGAAAGGAAGAATTATTTTTCCGACGGAAAATCTTCCGAACGTCGGAAAGGAAAAATGTTCGTTGAAGAGAATTGGATTCTCAAAATGCATTATTTGTAGAATATGGAACTTATTATCCTTATGGAATTTATTTTAATGGATTTGGTCACGTGGGGCCCACCCGAGGAATTTTACGTTTTGTGGGGCCCACGAGGGTTACGGAATTTTATGGACGAATGAGAAGGAGACACGTGGAACCTCCCCCACATAGCCTTGGACGAAATTGTACAAGGGTAGAATGGTCATTTGACCAATGTATAGATGACAAAGTCTTGCTAATTAAGAGCTTGATATTGTTGACTAAGTCCAAGGGCCACTTGGCTTGATCTCTTCCTCCAAACTTTACATGTTGTTATAATCTAGACCTCCAATGTATTATTTAAGCACACTAGTAGCAAGACTTGTCTTCCAAAACTTAGAAAAAATTAGAGAAACTTGGGTGCACTCATGAGAGCTCTCGCCAAGCTACAGAGGAAGAAGAAAATATTTTCGTTTATGGTTCATTAGTCACAATACTTTAACCCAAGGTTCCTAAGGGTATTGTAAGGATATCTCAATAGAAAGATCCCGGAAAAACCGCATTTTTACGTTAGTCGCAAGGCGAAGCCCTAAGGTGTTCTTCAACTTTGAAGTTGGAAATAGAAGGGGAGTTTGTCACAAGCTTCAAGGGTTGCAAATAGCGGATTGGAGCGTCAAGAAAAGGAGTTGAGTTGCTAAGGACCGACTTAGGGTTTTGGATCTTTTTTTGAGCTTTAAGAGGTAATAATCTTCGTCTTGCTATTATAGTTCAAGATTTCATGTTGTAGTGGTTAGAAATGATCATGTGGATTATATTATGAAGAATGATATGTGTTATGGAATATTTGGATGGAATCCGAAAGTTGCATGATTTAGCCTTTAAGTTTGTAATTCAATTTAGTTACTAGTTTAGTCGCATGTTATCTAAAGAGTTGATTAAGGTGGTTATAATTGTTAAGTTGTTTATTACTATATAACATGCTTGACCTAAGAATTTGGATTTGAAATGGAAATTGGATAAGAATTAGTATTGTTGAACTATGTGGCCGAATTTGGACTAGTAAGTTGTATTAGTTTGTTATCGTTTGTGGTGAGCCAATTGGGGCTGTTTGGTTATTCATTTGTATTTGACTACCTTATAAATTGTGGTGAGCCAATTGGGGCTGTTTGGTTATTGTATTCGCCTTGAAAAAGGTGGCAAAGTAAGTAAAAACAAAGGAGGTCTTGTCAGATTTTCCGTAGAATTTAGCGACAAGGCACTTATAATATTCTACGTTTGAAGTAAGAGAGATTAATGGGCGTATTGTGACCTTTATAGGTTGAAGTACTAAGTATAGCGTATCTACTTGAAGAATGGAGTAGCTTAAGGTTGAAGTACTTTGGAGCATTTTGCTACTTGTCGATAAGCGTCGAGGTATGTGAACCTCTTCCTTCCTTTAGCATGATTCTATGTATGGAATATACTTGTGGTATCATTTCACGATTCCTTCTACTCTTAGAAGTTAAGAAATATGTATGTTGATTTACTCTACGTAAGGGTTATGTCTAAGTTATTCTAAGTTAAGAGTACGTTTAAATTGTCCTAAGTCCTTACTATGTCTTATGGGAGACGTTGGTAAGAATGGTTAGGAAATTATGAGATTTGATTTAAAGGCTATGTATCTTGATTTATGTAAAGTAAGTAAGTGGATTTTATATTCGAAAATGACTAAGAATTTATATGTGAAAAGGGGTTTATTTTAAAAGTTATATGGTTTTAAGAGAATAAGTTACTTGGTTTCGGAAGTGTATGGGACTTTATATTTTTTTTGTATAAGTATAAGTGAGTGGACTTTAAAGAATGTATGATATAAGGTTTTAAGACTAGGAGCTTTGGTTGTCTTCTAAGGATTATGAAACTTTATTTTTCAAGTTGTGGACTTGATTTCTACAAGTATTGATGACATGATTTTAAAGAATATGTGACTTGAGTTTTAAAAAGAAAGATGTTTATGATTCTTTTAAGTACGTATGTACGTAGTATTTTTGGGTTTAGTTTCCCTAATGTTGCAAGAATAAAGTGCCTTAATTTCTCTAAAATGAAAGATTGTTATAATAGCTTTATGGGAAGTTGTTATGACGACTTGAGAAGAAGAATTAATACGATTTAAAAGGTTATGTAAGGAAAATACACCGAGCCTACAAATAGGCTGGATTACGTTATGAAATACACCGAGCATACAAATAGGCCGGATTACGTTATGAAATACACCGAGCCTACAAATAGGCCGGATTACGTTATGAAATACAGGAGCCTACAAATAGGCGGACACGTTATGAAATACACCGAGCCTACAAATAGGCGGATGCGTTATGAGATACGGCGAGCCTACACATAGGCCGGATTACGCCATATTACCCGAGCTACACATAGGCCGTTACGTCATCTTACACCGAGCTCCACGGGCCGGATTATGCTACGATTCCACAAGACACCGAGCCCAGGGCGGGCGGATTATGCTACATGATTCCACAAGACACCGAGCTCCACAGCGGGCGGATTATGCTACATGATTCCACGATACACCGAGCTCCACAGCGGGCGGATTATGCTACATGATTCCACAAGATACCGAGCCCCAGCGGGCGGATTATGTCACATGATTCATCAAGACACCGTGTCCCGCAAATGGGCGGATTATGTTATGTAAGGTATAAGATATGTAAGTTATGTGGAAAACTTGATTAAACTCTTAAGTAAGTACGAAAGAATAGGATGTTAAGTCTTATTGAAAAAGGAAAAGAACGGTTAATATACGATTGGTTTCGGGGAGTTAAAATGGCATTCTTTTATACAGTTATGATTTGATTGTTGCACTTTATTTCTGCTCCATATTCTGCACTGTTAATCGACTTTTCGGCCGTTCATGTCCGCAGTTTAGGTACTGATGTGGATCCGCGAGCTTAGGATCACGGTTCAGCATTTTTAGATGGCTCGAAGTTCGGAGTTGTCATGTTGTGTATATTCGGGGTATGGCGGGGCCTGTCCCGCCACGATTGAAATTCTTAGGTGCGTAGTCACATGTTATGGGTCGGTTTGTAAAAAGAAAAAGGATATAAGCTGGTTGTTTATGTATATGTGTCGGGAGGTAGCACTTATCGGCTAACTGTTGTTTTACTTCCATTTTATTTATAAGTTTCATGTATGTTGTGATTATCTCCGATGTTTACGTAAGGGTGCCCAGTAGGGCACCCGCGATCCCGGTCGGGTCGTGGCAGTGCGTAATCTTGTGGGTGGTTTGTAAAAAAGGATTAAACTGTTCATGTTGAAAAGTTGTTATTTATATATATGCCGGGCGGCAAGTTTTCTCAGATTATTGTTTCATATTTCATAATATGTCTTGTATCGTTTTATGTTCCGCTGATTACTCTGATGTTGTATCACTAGGGTGCCCGGGGTAAGGCACCAGTCACGGGCCCGGAATCGGGTCGTGACACAAAACTTGATTACAATAATTCTTATTAGAGCAGCCATGATCTAGGAAATGTAATACAATTTTGTCTTATCTTAGCTTCTATGCAGATGGAGGTTTCTACTGGTTTTAATATGATTAATTGTCATTACTTCTTTCCTTTATTAACGCTGCATTGGCTTGTTCGATTCTTATTCCCATTTCCGAAATTTATGTAACATTATTCTTTTAAAAACCAAGTCTCTTATCTCTTGAAATCAACAAACCATTCTTTTACCCACATAAAGTGGTTATAACCAACTTCCCATAAAGCCGTTATAACACTTTATGTTTTAAACCAACCAATTACAACTACAAGCCCTTATGAGACCAAGAGGGCTCATTCTTTAACCACCGAGTACCCATTACTAACGAATAGGATTTTCCTACCTTTCAAACAATCAAGACCTTTACACTTCATATCAAGTCAAGGCACAACAAGGGAAATCAAATTCCTTTAACACACGTGCATCTTGACTATATATTTCACAAATAATCACGTCAAGAGGATAGGAAGAATCACATACCTCGCGACGATTATCGACGGTTAGCAAAATGCTCCACAGTACTATCCTCCTTAAGTAGAATATGCTACTCGTAGTACTTCAATCCTATAAGGGTCATAAAACGTCTATCAATCTCTAGCTTCGAACGTAGAATAAACTAAGTGCAAGGTCCCTACATTCTACGGAAATTTGGACAGCACTTCATTTGTTTCTACTTCATGCCACCTTTTCAAGGCGAATTCAATAACCAAGCGCGCATTTAAGGCTCAATTGATCCAAAGAAAATACAAGGGATTACACGCCTAACAATACGTGTAAAATTCGCCCCACAACAACACAAAATAAACGAATAGTTTCCATGCCATTCTTGGCCAACAATATAACCAATACTAACCGCTGACTCTTTTCCAATCCAGTTCTTAAGTCTAACATGATCTCTAGCCCTAGACATCTTCAACAACTACAATCCCCCTTTACAACATGTGACGACCAAATTAGTAACCAAATTGAAGTTATCATCTTAAGGTTAACATGCCCATTTCAGTTTTCAACAAGACAACAAGATCCAAATCTATACAACTTAAATATAACAGCCTCAGGCTCATTTCTAAACTACTATAACAAGTATTAACTCATATCCAAGTGAAGGGGAAACTTTTACCTTTGGAGAAGCCCACAAAAACCCCTTTCTTCCACTTCTTTTCCGTCAAACTCGTCCATCAGCGCTTCCCACAAGTTTACCCACACTTTTCCTTCTTGCCGCTCAACAATTTCCACAAGGCAAGGTTTCTTCAAAAACTAGAGAGAAAGGGAGAGGATTTTCCTTGGGAGGGTTTTGAGATGAAATGGCCAAGTCTTCAAGATTTGGCCCTAAAATAGGCCCTTTCTGGTCAAAGGATGGGAGGGACACTTGTCACCCTCATAGGCTTTTAACAAAATATCCCGATTTCGCACTTTCTGAGAAAAATCCGCCTCGCGCCTTGGCGCTTCTACTTCGAAAGTTCCAGCATTCCGCGTGGCCGCATTCCGAAGGGCGCTACTGCCCATGAGACTCCCAAGATAACCGCACTGCGGCCACATTCGGCCATGCATTGCACCTGAACAAATCACTGCTTGCACATTGCGCACCTAACTTGTAACTTCCATAACTTTCGACCCCGGTGTCCTATCGACGAGTGGTTTGTTGCGTTGGGAACTAGATTTAACGGACTACACACTAGGCTTTTTAAACACCTCGAAATTCTTAACAACTGGGGTACAACACTCCAAGGTAGACTCAAAATCCGTCCAACACATGTTTGTCAACTTATCTTTCAACTTTCAAATCTTATATTTCTTGGTATGTTCTTATCTTATCTTCTTGAATTTACGGGGTGTAACAAGCGATGTCTTCTATTTTCCGCAGCCACACTCGTACTTATCTTATTCTTGCTTGCGCGCTATCCTGAACTTATCCGGAAGGTCGTGGCCCTGACCGCCACACCAAACCAACTCCAAGTACATCCAAGGGAACTTAGCATAAACCCCTTCAAATTCGAGTATTTCTTACTTTCTGCATCAATTACCTCAAGTGAACAAGTCCCACTGACTTATTAAAAACAACAATGTCAAAGAAGGAAGGATAATTCACTGGTTACCCCCACTTTTCTTCCTTTCCACTCGATAACCGACTTACCGGGAAACTGGTACCGAATCAATTCTCTCTCTGTAGTCCACGTTGGCATAACAAGATGCCAACTAGTTCGTACTCATAATGACCTCAACGTCTGTCATAACAGCTCTGCTAGGTCTGCTAGGGTCCAACGACTGCTAGGTCTGCTAGGGTCCAACTAGACTTGGGCTTTGCACCCTCGTGACCCTGTCACATAGCGGGACTACTACCAACTGATCCCATTTCATTTCAATCTATGGGGCGACCCTTAATAGATCCCCAACCCGACTCGGCGTCGTATTTAACTCTTTTCCTTGGTCTATCTTAACTTTACTACCCGAGAAGGCCTTATATATCTAAGGTCTCGGTGGTTATCAACATTCCTAGGCTCACAATTTCCACGCTTCAAGCCTAACTTATTAGTCCCAGTGAGCGGTTACAAAAACTTCTCGATATACTATAATCGTGTTGTCTTGACCATAACAACCATACTTACTCATACGGATCTCACGTACCATTCTCTTTATCATACTACGTAGCTTAACCTATTAACATAGTCTTCAATTAATTCCAATAATAATAAATTCATAAGGGTACATTACCTTCTCAGACAACTCATCATTTCCTAATTATCTCAAATTAGTACGTAAAACCTTGATGAGAATTTATTAAACTGTTTCATACCTCCCCGGTATTTATTTAGTCCTTACCAAATCCTGGTAATCTAAAATCATTTTAGGCAACACGCGTCTGACCCTCATACATAATTCCGCATAGTTGTATGTCACAATACCAACTACAAACATTACCAACCTGGATACGTGTTATACCCCGTATTTCCAGAGTATGTACGTGAGGGCGTACGTAAAGAAGTTTAGCCTTAAAGATTAGGCCTAAGACGTTTTTTGGGCACAACTCACAAAACGAATGGTTTTCCGACGAAACATTTTACAAAACTTGCGACGGGAAAATTCCGGCTATGTCATTTATAATTTTTTGCGGATTTTTCCGAGGGATGAAATATTTTGGACCAACGAGAGGGTGACACTTGTCACCCTCAAGTGGACGGTGGCGTCCCCATGGGCGATGGGCGTGTTTGTGGCTGGCCCAAAATTTGGGTCCATGTTTTGTGGAGTAGGTTAGGGTGCACTTGGGCACATCTTGGCCCTCCACCTTGCCCCCACTTGGCTTGATCTTGTCCATCGGTTTCCCTATAAATACCCCCCTAAACTTGAAGACTTCTTCATCCCTCAAATGACTTCCAAGTCTTGAAAATCCCTCTCCCATTTTGTTGAGGCTCTCGTCCAAGAGTCCCCCTCCCCCTTTGAGAAGGCCCTTGGCCGAAACCCTTCCACTTCCTAGTGGCCTTTGGTAGAAGTACCCCTCTCTTGAGTGTTGTTCTCGTGAAACACCCCCCCTTGGTAGAAAATACTCTCCAAGTATAGTTGCTATACCAAAAATACCTTAGGCTTATACCTTGTAGTATTCCAAAGATACCTCTATACGTAGAGCCCAGAAATACTACCTTATGTCCTTTTTGTCTCAAACCGAAACCCTAAGGAAATCTTCATAGCCGGTTGAAGTATTAAGTAGAAGTTGCGTAGAACTTCTAAGGGTTGTTTGGAACGGGTTGGAGCGCCCAGAGTAGGAGCTAAGCGTTGCTCAGGATCGACATTTAAACTTGGATAATTTTGGGCTTATCGAGGTAAATATCTTGTCTCCCTTTTGTAATTGAGTATATACTATTGAAGTATAAGAATTAAGTATAAGGTATATACAAGGTAAGTATATAAGAAGAGAATTGAGTATGCTTACATAGGGTGTATTCTGATAGACTTGTGAAGTTTGTGGGTAAGGAAGTCTTTGATTTTAGTAGAATCTTGTATCTAAATTTATTCTACCGAGTAGTCTAGACTTTGATAGACTTGTATAACCATTATAGGTTGAAATCTTTGCGAGTAGCGTATTCTACTCGGAGGGTGGAAAAGGCTAAGCCGGACTCTGATGCTTTGGGCGTTTTGCTAATAGTCGATAATCGTCGCGGTATGTGATTCTTCCTATACTCTTGAGCATGATATTTTAAAGTATATATGATGCGGTGAGCGTCGTGTGTTAAGCGAATAATAATTACGGCAATGTCTTTTGACTTAAGCTGAATAATAATTACTGCAATGTCTTTGACTTAAGCTGAATAATCTTGAAGTATTTCAAAAGAATACTGAATCATTTTTTACAGAAGAGTAATACTTGGTTTTAAAAGCTTAAGAGTTATACTAGCTTTATGGGAAGTTAGGTATAACGGCTTAAGAGAAGTGAAAGAATGGTTTACTGATTTAAGAAGTTAAGAGGATTGATCTTAAAAGATAAGAGACTTGACTTAATTGAATTTTGTTAAAAAGTGTGAAACCTCATTCGTGAGTAATGAGTACTTGGTTTTTAAAAGGAATAATGTTTCTTGATTTGAAAATCAGAATAAGTATCGAACAGACCACAGCAGCGCTAATAAAGGGAAATGTATTGACTAATCAAGTATTATTAAAACCAGTAGAAACCTCCATCTGCATAGAAGCTAAGATGAGACAAAATGATATTACATTTCCTAGATCATGGCTGCTGTTATAAGATTGTTATAAACAAGAATAACCTACTCACATATAAGGCATATGTTTCTCAAATGGTTTTAAAAGAGAATTATATCATTAAGTGATTAAAACTATGAACTACGAAACCTTTCGAAAATGAGAAACTTGAGTATTTAAAATTAGGCAAACTTGAACGTTTGGAAAAGAACGTTGTTACTTGATTTTATAAAGAGAAGTGTTTTGGTTTACTTAAAAAGATAGTCACTCTATTTTTTTATACTACGGGTATTGTGTGACTTTTGTGAAAGAAACGGATCTTTAAAGAGTTAATGTATGAAGTACTTTGGGGATGAAAACCCGAATTTGTTTAACATAAAGTAGAAAGTACCTTGTGTGAATAACTTGATTGTGTTGGTTCGTGATAGCCTTGTAATACTTTCTTGTTGGTTTGATAAGTAAACATGTTAGGATGCTATGTGTGTTAGTATCTTGTGATGTTTGTGTAAAGGGGTTTTTCCTCGATTGCGCTTAAGTTGTTTAACGATCAGCCGTTATGTTGGTATTGTACCACTCACCTTGACATGATCCCGGAGGTTAAGCTGCCCTCCGATGCGGGGTAATACTCGAGCGATGCAGTGACTATGATTCGAGGATACCTAATGCGGGTCGGGGACCTATGCGAGCTACGAGTTCGAGTTAGTGTGCGGCCTTTATGGTCATGCGGTCTATGTGGCCATGCGCACTGCGAGTCCAGGCGGATGCCGGGAAGTAGCTACCCTCGATGCGGGGAATACCTCATGCGGGCCTATGAGGTTGGCCTATGCGGAGCTGCGGGAAGTTCGGGGCTGAAGCGCAGCATTAGATCTTTGCGAGTAGTGGCGGCTTTGATCATGTGACGATGCAGGCAGATCTCGTAATCTGATTTATGACCTTGTTAGTGCGTAGGTTTTAGTAGTCGGCTATGCCCGTACTTACCCGTGCGGTTTTATGATGACACGGTGGGACACGGTGTTCATGTGTATTCCTTGGTGCTTTTATATCATAGGCTGCGGTGAGGAAGGTATTCCACGGGCGTGATTGATGTTGTGGGCGTGAGACCCATAGTTATATTTGAGTGATGACTTTGAGGCGTGAGTCACGACTTGACATATTGCTTATTTATTGTGGCGTAGTTTGGTTATCATACATGTCTCTGTTTTATATGAAGCTGCTATGATTTCATTCTGATATTTTGATTTCACATACTTGGTACTGTTATCGACCTCGCCCGAGCTGCGTTCATGCCGCGGTAGAGTACACTGATGTTGATCCCGCTCTTAGGAGTCAGATTCGGCGTTTGGGAAGCTCCGTTTCTCGGAGGCTTATCGGTGGTATAGTCCTGTCGTTGTAGGTACTTACATTCGAGGGTATGGCGGGGCCACTGTCCGCCATTGTTGTCATATCATTCTTAGAAGTGCATGAAATCTTGTTGTGGCGAGTTGTAAAAAGAAAGGATTGCTTGTTGGATTTGAGTTTTTTATATCATATGCGAAAGGCAAGTTTTCTCAATTCTTGTTTCACATTTCATATTATATCATGTCTTGTTTTATGTTCGTGATTACTACGATGTATGTCTACTTGGGTGCGGGGTAAGACACGATCACGGGCGGGTTGGTCGTGACAAAAGTGGTATCGAAGCGATTAATCCTCGGAAAGTGTCTGACCGTATCGATGAAGTCTTGATTATCGGTATGTTGTGCACCAATAATCAGGAGGCTATAGGATATTTAGGATTGGTTTCCATTCTTCTCACTCTGAGATCGTGCCTTAGAGCTGTGTTAAAAGTTGGACCCCTCTAACCTATTTCTTTTCCTTACCGTTATGCCTCCGCGTAAGGCAACCCGGGCCCAGAAGGGCAAGGCTGCCGAGGGAGCTGCGAGTAAACCTGAGAGAGGTTCACGAGGCACAGGCCCAACTATCACACGAGTTGGTGTTTCATTCGGGGAGTTACGCTCGTCACGGCCCAGCGAGTTTAGCATGCGGCGGATGCCTCTGCGACCATGATATATGAACCTTGGTTCCACGGCCGAGCGGAGAATATAGATTGCAAAGGCGACCACATTTACTAGCTATGGATTTGGCTACCAGAGTATCTGGATGTCTGCGCGAGTCTTGATGAATATCTAAGAGAGGGTCGTGCGGAGTAATTCTTGATTAGGCTTGAGCATGGCACGTATGCGGGCTTATGCGCAGCGGCGAGCGTGAGATCGGCGGGTTAACGAGGACATCGAAGAGGGCGGATCGGCGAGTCCTTTGGTAACTTTGGCGAACCACCTCGTGATTAGATATGCACATCCACGGTCTGAGTGGTCCTCCACGGAGTTGGGGCGTTGAGGATAAGCGAGTTGGTCGAGCTCGAGCTTAGGTTCCACGACTACGTAGGTTCCGGCCAGATTGATTTTCCCGGTGTTCACAATGTGACGGCGTCGTCGGGAATGTCTTCTTTTAGTTGGTACTTGTTTTACTGCGGCCGTCGAGCCATGTGTCGAAAGGATGTCTAGTAGGAGGACTCGGCCTTCATGATCGGTGACCAGTTCATCATCTTCCTAGCTATCGCCTACAGGCGAGGATTGATTAGAGCAGCGAGGGAAGTGAAGCGGTAGATATAGGTATATCCTTAACCCTCTAGAGATTTGTGTGTGTGATAAAATGAGTATACCTTAAGTGTTATGTTCAGATAACATTGTGTAAATTGTGTTTAGAAATCATGGTTAGTTAACCGGGTAAGATTGGGGGATAGAGAAAGTGGGAGCCTTAGAGTTTTATACGTGGAGACCTTAGAGGTAAGGCCATCTCGAGTAAAAGAATTATTTTTTATGTTTGATCCTTGTCGGAGTGCATAGTGTACGTGAAGTATACTTGTGTAATAAGACCCTGAGTAGTGGGAAATGAAGGAGGGTAGTTGAGCTAAGAAGACGCTAGGTTTCGTAACTTGATTAGTGAGATTGTTCGGATCGGGAGCAAGTGTTTCTTGTAAGTGGGTCGGGTTGAGGCCGTGCAGCGAGTCAACCGTGCTTTGTTTGGTGGTGGGGTCAGTTCGGGGTGGTCCCGCCAGGTGGTAGGGTCATGGGGATGTTAGGCCCCAGTTTAGTTAACCAGTGTACGAGTTCGTGGATGCATTCGACCAGTAGTCGGGCCGATGGGGTCAGCCCGTCTTATCTTTTAGTCAAACCGTGTACTCGGTAGTAAGTTATGCGAGATGTTTTTATCAGGAAGGTTGTAAGGCTGCACGAGGTGCCTACCTTCACCTTATGGCAGACAGTGGAGCCCAGGTTATGGCTGTTTCTTTTTCTAGGAGGTTTTACCAGGCAGGGTTAGGAACTCAGGTGAGTCTCAGAATCGCATTCGCCCTCGGGCCAGTGTTGGGATTTCAGGGGTAGCTGTGAGGATTGTTGTCTCCTGTTGAGGGAGTGTTTTATAGCTACCATTTCAGTTTTCAGATCCTTTGAAGGGTAGGCCAGGTTGCCTATAGTGGGCATTGCCGTCCAACGTGGGAGGCAGTGCGTCCGGTCTTTCATGTTGTTATGTTCGAGAAAGTATCGGAGATCCATCCAGGGTGTTCCCCGTTAATGATGACCAAGTTGGAGATAGTAACCGGAGATTTGGAAAGCGAAGCGAATGAAATGTGGTAAGTTATGAGAAAGAGTTCGAGTGTACGACGAGTAAGGGAAGAAGCGAGCATGTGGTAAGAACATAGTTGCGATCATTTCTTTTGTAAGAGAAGGTGCGAAGGGAGTATCTTTTAGCCCTTGGGTGGGAGTTTTTGTAGATGATGGAGGTGATTCCTCGTGGACTTGGATGTAAGTATTTGCGCGTGTTGTATTGTGGCCAGGTGGCATGATTGTTTTCGTAAGTATAGCAGTGAAGACTATACTGGCGCATGTTTGTTTTGAGACTAAGAAGGAACATTCGGGACGAATGTTTCTAAGGAGGGGAGAATGTTATACCGTATTTCAGTATATGCGTGAGGCGTACGTAAAGAAGTTTAGCCTTAAAGATTAGGCCTAGGACGTTTTTTGGGCACAACTCACAAAACGAATGGTTTTCCGACGAAACATTTTACAAAACTTGCGACGGGAAAATTCCGGCTATGTCATTTATAATTTTTTGCGGATTTTTCCGAGGGACGAAATATTTTGGACCAACGAGAGGGTGACACTTGTCACCCTCAAGTGGACGGTAAGTGGGCGTCCCCCCCTTGGACGATGGGCATGTTTTGTGGCTTGTTTTGTGGCTCAAAACTTGGGTCCATGTTTTGTGGAGTAGGTTAGGGTGCACTTGGGCACATCTTGGCCTCAGCCCCCTTGCAGCTTGATCTTGTCCGTCGGTTTCCATAAATACCACTAAACTTGAAGACTTCTTCGTCCTCAAATGACTTCCAAGTCTTGAAAATCCCTCTCCCGTTTTGTTGAGGCTCTCGTCAGAGTCCTCTCCCTTTGAGAAGGCCTGGCGAAACCCTTCCCACTTCTAGTGGCCTTTGGTAGAAGTACCCAGCTCTCTTGAGTGTTGTTCTCGTGAAACACCCCCCCTTGGTAGAAAATACTCTCCAAGTATAGTTGCTATACCAAAAATACCTTAGCCTTATACCTTGTAGTATTCCAAAGATACCTCTATACGTAGAGCCCGGAAATACTACCTTATGTCCTTTTTGTCTCAAGCGAAACCCTAAGGAAATCTTCATAGCGGTTGAAGTATTAAGTAGAAGTTGCGTAGAACTTCTAAGGGTTGTTTGGAGCGGGTTGGGCGCCAGTAGGAGCTAAGCGTTGCTCACGATCGACATTTAAACTTGGATAATTTTGGGCTTATCGAGGTAAATATCTTGTCTCCCTTTTGTAATTGAGTATATACTATTGAAGTATAAGAATTAAGTATAAGGTATATCTGAGGAAAGTATATAAGAAGAGAATTGTGTACTTACATAGAATTTGTATTCTGATGAACTTGTGAAGTTTGTGGGTAAGGAAGTCTTTGCCCAATTTTAGTAGAATCTTGTATCTAAATTTATTCTAGGAGTAGTCTAGACTTTGATAGACTTGTATAACCGTTATAGGTTGAAATCTGCGAGTAGAGTATTCTACTCGGAGGGTGGAAAAGGCTAAGCGGGACTCTGATACTTTGGGCGTTTTGCTAATAGTCGATAATCGTCGCGAGGTATGTGATTCTTCCTATACTCTTGAGCATGATATTTTAAAGTATATATAGTACGGTAGGCGTGCGTGTGTTAAGCGAATAATAATTACGGCAATGTCTTTTGACTTAAGCTGAATAATAATTACAGCAATGTCTTTTGACTTAAGCTGAATAATCTTGAAGTATTTCAAAGAATCTTGAATCATTTCTGAAGAGTAATACTTGGTTTTAAAAGCTTAAGAGTTATACTAGCTTTATGGGAAGTTAGGTATAACGGCTTAAGAGAAGTAAAAGAATGGTTTACTGATTTAAGAAGTTAAGAGGCTTGATCTTAAAAGATAAGAGACTTGACTTAATTGAATTTTGTTAAAAAGTGTGAAACCTCATTCGTGAGTAATGAGTACTTGGTTTTTAAAAGGAATAATGTTTCTTGATTTGAATCGAATAAGTATCGAACAAACCACGGCGCTAATAAAGGGAAATGTATTGACTAATCAAGTATTATTAAAACGGTAGAAACCTCCATCTGCATAGAAGCTAAGATGAGACAAAATGATATTACATTTCTAGATCATGGCTTCTTTGTTATAAGATTGTTATAAGCAAGAATAACCTACTCACATATAAGGCATATGTTTCTCAAATGGTTTTAAAGAGAATTATATCATTAAGTGATTAAAACTATGAACTCTGAAACCTTTCGAAAATGAGAAACTTGAGTATTTAAAATTAGGCAAACTTGAGCGTTTGGAAAGAGCGTTGTTACTTGATTTTATAAAGAGAAGTGTTTTGGTTTACTTAAAAAGATAGTCACTCTATTTTTTTATACTACGGGTATTGTGTGACTTTTGTGAAAGAAACGGATCTTTAAAGAGTTAATGTATGAAGTACTTTGGGGATGAAAACCCGAATTTGTTTAACATAAAGTAGAAAGTACCTTGTGTGAATAACTTGATTGTGTTGGTTTGTGATAGCCTTGTAATACTTTCTTGTTGGTTTGATAAGTATACATGTTAGGATGCTACGTGTGTTAGTATCTTGTGATATTTGTGTAAAAGGGTTTTTCCTCGATTGCGCTTAAGTTGTTTAACGATCAGCCGTTATGTTGGTATTGTACCACTCACCTTGACATGATCCCGGAGGTTAAGCTGCCCTCCGATGCGGGGTAATACTCAGGCAGTCTGTGTGACTATGATTCGAGGATACCTCATGCGGGTCGGGGACTATGCGGAGCTACGAGTTCGAGTTAGTGTCGACCTTTATGGTCATGCGGTCTATGTGGCCATGCGGTGCGAGTCGGCGGATCAGGGAGTAGCTACCCTCGATGCGGGAATACCTCGTGCGGGCTATGAGGTTGGCTTTATGCGGGCTGCGGGAAGTTCGAGGCTAAACGCGCGTTAGATCTTGCGAGCGAGTGGCGGCTTTGATCATGTGATGCAGGCGGATCTCGTAATCTGATTTATGACCTTGTTAGTGCGTGGGTTTTAGTTGTTATACCGTATTTCCAGTATGCGTCGGGGCGTGCGTAGAAAATTTGAACTTGTGATTTAGGCTTGGCGAATTCTTTTGTTCCTGACACGATTAGAGTCGTTTTTCGGCGAAGCGTTTCCACGACTTTCGTAGGGAAAATTCCGGCTATGTCATTTATTATTTTGCGGATTTTTCGAGAGGCGAAACATTTTGGACCAGCGAGAGGCGACGCTTGTCACCGCCGAGTTGGTGGAGTGATGGCGGTAGCTTGGCGAAAGGTGTCATTAGTTGGTAGGATATTTTTGTGTGTTGATTGATAAGTGGGACCCACACACTTGTCTAAATCTTGGCCTACACTTGCACTTGCACTTGGCATGATCTTGGCCGTTGGTTGGCCTTCCTTGACTATAAATACCAGCCGCTGGAAGACAAATTCATCCACAAATTTGCCTAAGTCTTGAAAGCTCTCCTTCTCCCTCCCCTTTGTGTTGAGTTCGGCGAGGCCTCCCTCTCCTAGAGGCCTTGGCAGAGGGTACCTCCCCTCACAGTGGTGCTAGCGTGGGGTACCCACTAGCCTAGTTGCTTTAGTATAATACCACTTTTTGTGGTATAGAAATACTCCCAGTATTGTTATAATGCCCAAATACCTTAGCCGTATACCTTGTAGTATTCTAAGGTTATACTATCTGAAAAGCCGAAATACTATTATACTTCCGTCTGTCACCAAACCAGAAACCACAGGAAAATCTCCATGGTTAGTTGGAGTAGTATGTAGAAGTTGGTTAAAACTTCTAAGGGTGGTTTAGAGCGGGTTGGGCCGCGGAGTTGGAGCTAAGCGATTGCCGGGATCGACTTTATACTTGGATAATTATGGGCTTATCGAGGTAATTATCTTGTCCTCTATTGTAATTGGAAATTACATATTGTTAGAATATATAGTTGAAGTATACTATATATAGAAGCGAGCGAGTTAGTTGGCGATGTCTTTTGACTTAAGCTGAAGAAGCTGAGCTGTAATTACATGGGGGTATTACAGTAGACTTGTGTAGTAATCTTGTGGGTAGAATTGTACCGTTCGGGTTAGATGTATGAACCACTGGTTGGCTTGATGGCGGCCAGATAGAGGAGGAGATTTACGTTGTTGCGGGGAGGTCTTTGAATTTTACGTAGGATGTTCTCTGAAGGAATCTAAATGTTAATAGCGCCTTGTGGCCTTATAGGTTGAAGTACTACGTATGGCGCGATCTCTTGGCTAAGGAGTAGCGACGGTTTGAAGTACTTGGGCGTTTTGCTATTAGTCGATACTCGTCGCGAGGTATGTGAACCTCTTCCTATCTCTTCTAGCATGATATGTGTGTAACTATGTAATGCGGTGAAGCGTACGTGTGTTTAATGTATTTGATTGGTTTGAAACATAAAGTGTTATAGCGGCTTTATGGGAAGTTGGTTATATGACTTTATGTTGGTAAGAAAATACATGTGGTTTTAAAAAGGTAGCGGTTTGAACTATAAGCGGCTTGTTATGTGTTAATAAAGAACTTGAAGTATTGCAAAGATTTTGAATCATTTTGAAAGAAGAAGTAATACTTGGTTTTGAAAACTTAAGAGTAATACTAGCTTTATGGGAAGTTAGGTATAACGGCTTAGAATGTTTCTTGATTTGAATCGAATGTGTATCGACAAACCAACTGCGGCGTTAATAAAGGAAATGTTTTGACTAATTAAGTATTAATAAAACCGGTAGAAACCTCAATCTGCATAGAAGCTAAGATGAGACAAAATGATATTTCTAGATCGTAGGCTGTGTAATAAGATTGTTATAAACAAGAATATCCTACTTCCATATAAGGCTTATGTCTCCAGTTGTTGAAAAGAATTATATTCTTAAATGAATAAGACTATGAACTCTGAAACTTTTTTAAAATAGAAAGCGTGAACATTTGAAATTAGGCAAACTTGAGCGTTTGGAAAATAATGTTGTTACTTGATTTTACAAAGGTAAGTGTTTTGGTTTACTTAAAAAGCTGATCACTCTATTTTATACTACGGGTATTGTGTGACTTATGTGAAAGCAATGGATCTTTTAAAAAAAGCTTTAATGTATGAAGTACTTTAGGGATAGATACGAACTTGTTAGCATAAAGTACCTTGTGTGAATAACTTGATTGTGTTGGTTTGAGATAGCCTTGTAAATACTTTCTTGTTGATGTGATAAGTAAACATGTTAGGATGCTACGTGTGTTAGTATCTTGTGTGATCGTGATGTAAGGGTCGTTCTTGTTGTGCTTACGTTGTTAAGCGTTAAGCGTTATCTTGTTATTGTATCACATACCGGCTTTGACTTATTATCACAGGGCTTGCCACCGCGATCGCGGGTCTTTCGGCTATCACGGTCCTCGTGACTATGCGGAGTCGCGGTAGCTCGGGATTGATCATTCGGGTGTTTAGCGATGCGGGGATTCCTATGCGGTCTGTTGAGACTATGCGGTCTTTTGAGACTATGCGGGTTGCGGGAGCCTAGGCGGATACAGAGGTTATTTGCGCCCGATGCGGGGTATACCTCGGTGATGCAGGACCGTGATTCGAGAATACCTCATGCGGGTCGTGTGTGACCTATGCGGGGCTGCGAGAGTTCGAGGATAGGCGCGCATTGATATTGCGGGCAGTGGCGGCCGATCATGTGGTGCGGTGCAGAAAGACCTCGGGATACGGTTGTGGTATTTTTGGTGCTGTGGGTCTTAGTAGTCGGCTATGCCTTCGTACTTGCCGTCACGGTTTTATTGTGATAACTTTGAGGCGTGAGTCACGACTTGCGTATTTGCTTATTTGTTGTGAGCGTAGTTTGCTTATCATACATGTCTCTGCTTTATAGACTATTATGATTTCATTTCTGATATTTTAGTTTCACATACTAAATTCTGTTGTCTTGACCTCCTTGAGGCTGCGTTCATCTGCGAGTTGAGGTACACCGATCGTTGATCCTAGCTCTCGAGTCGCGATTTGGCGTTTGGGAAGCTCCGTTTCTCGGAGGCTTATCGGTGGTATGGTCCTGTCGTAGTAAGTGTTTACATTCGGGGTTTGGCGGGCCTGTCCGCCGTTGTTATCGTATCATTCTTAGAAGTGCAGTAATCTTGTTGTGGCGGGGTTTGTAAAAAGTTAAAGCTGTTCATTTGAAAAAGTTGTTATTTATATATATCTTAGAAAAGCAAGTCTTTCTCAGTTATTGTTTCATATTTCATAATATGTCTTGTATCGTTGTATGTTCGTGATTACTCGATGTTGTATCACTAGGGTGCGGGGTAAGGCACGATCCACGGAGCGAGTTGGTCGTGACAAAAGTGGTATCGAGCGATTAATCATCGGAAAGTGTCTGAGGCCGTATCGATGAAGTCTTGATTATCGGTGTGTTGTGCACCACGCGAATGTCGAGGAGGCTATAGGGTATTTAGGATTGGTTTCTATTCTTCTCACTCACGAGATCGTGCCTTAGAGGCGTGTTGTAAGTTGGACCTACGGCGAAATTATTTCCACTTATCGTTATGCCTCGCGTAGAACAACCGGGCGGGAGGGCAAGGTAGCGAGGAGGCTGAGTAATCTGAGAGGGTTTACGTGGGCACGAGCCCAATTGTCACCTTGAGTGGTGCTTACGTTCGGGGAGTTACGTGGCGTCGCTAGCCCAGTGAGTTTGCTGCGGCGGCGATTCCTCTGCGGCCATGATATTTGAACGCCGATTCGCGGCGGGAAGCGGTGAATATAGATTTCAAGGCGACCTGTTACTAACTATGGATTTGACTACCGGAGTATACCGATGTATCGCGAGTCTTGATGACTACCTAAGAGAAGGTTGTGCAAGAGTAATCCTTGATTGAAGGCTTGAGTATGGCACGTATGCGAGCTTATCGCGGCGGTAGAAAGCGTAGAGATCGGCGGGTTAACGAAGGACAACGAGAAGAGGGCGAGCGGCAAGGTCCTTTGGTAACTTTGGCGATCACCTCGCGTGATTAGATTATGCACCTCGCGGTCTGAGTGGTCTTCCACGGAGTTCGGGACATTCGGGGTATCACGGGAGTTGGTTAGAACTCCGGGGCTTCAGGTTCCGCGTGTGTGAGGCGTCGTCGGGAATGTCATCTTTTAGGTTGGTACTTGTTGTACCTATGGCCGTCGAGTGCAGTGTCGAAGAGTGTCCTTGTAGGAGGACTTAGCCTTGAGGATCGGTGGGTAGTTTGTCATCTCCGCCGACTTTGCATACATGGGGCGGGTTTGATTAGAGCGACTAAGGGAGTGTAGCGATAGATATAGATATATCTTTAACCTACAGAGTATTGTTTATGTGATAAGGTGAGTATACCTTAAGTCTATGTTACGATAGCGGTGTGTTAGTTGTGATTAGAAATCTTGGTTAGTTAACCAAGTAAGATTTGGGGATAGAGAAGGTGTGAACCTTAGAGTTTTGTTACGTAGAGACCTTAGAGGTAAGGTCGTCTAGAGTAAAAGGCGTATGGTTATGTTGATCCTTATCGGGGTGCCTAGTGCCGTGAGCTATGTTTGGGATAGGTCCAGTAGTGTGGAATGAAAGAGGTTAGTTGAGCTAAGAAGACGCTAGGTTTTGAAGCGTGATTAGTAAGATTGTTCGGATCGGGAGCTAGTATTGTGCGGCGTTAGGGTCGGGTTGAGGCCCGTTGCGGGTCGACCAGCGGTAGTTTTGGTGGTGGGGTCGGGTTATGGTGGTCGCGCTTGTGTTAGGGTTGTGAGGGTGTTAGGCTCGAGTTTAGTTAACGGTCTGAGTTCGTGGATACGTTCGGCCGGTGGTGGTCGATGGGAGCAGCCCGTCGTGTTCTTGATCGGGACCGTTCACTCGGCGGTGTTGGTACATCGAGAAGGTTGTAAGGCTGCGGGGTGCCTACCTTCGCCTTATGGCGAGTGATGGAGCCAGGTTGCGGCTGTTTTGTTTGGAAGTTTTACGAGCAAGGTTAAGAACTTCGGTGAGTCTCGAATCGCGTTCGCCCTCGGGCGGTGTGTGGATTTGGGGGTAGTTGTGGGGATTGTTGTCTCTGTAGAGGGCGTTTAAGCTACCATTTCGGTGCTCGGATGTCGCCTTATGAAGCCTTGTAAGAGGCGGAAGTGTAAGTTCTTGGTCGATTGGTTCGATGTTGGCAAGGTTGAACGATTGGTTGAGCTTGTTCCGGTAATTTGTGGATAGTGAAGCTTGTCTAGAAGAAGTTACGGCGGCTCGGAAATCGTGCGGATAATCGGCGGCAGCTTAGAGTTCGAGTTGATGGTCGGTCTTGAAAGTACCACCGGGTTGGGTGTGGCGAGTTTTGGAGGGCGAGTGAACTTAGCGAGTTACTTTGGGCCGCTTTAGAGTTCTTGTGAAGAATAGGCGGGTTGCCTATATGTTAGCTTTTCTTGGTCAGACTTAGGAGGCGATCGTCGATCTTCGTATTGTTATGATCGGAAAGAATCGGAGATCCGTCAGTGTTCCGCTTTTAATGATGACCACGTTAGAAATAGTAACCCACAGTTTTAGGCGAAGCGTGTCGAATGTGGTAAGAGTTCGAGTGTCTGACGACCTCGGGGATCGCATCTGACGGTACCATTTGTTGAATCGTCGAGCAAGGCTCGCGACAAGGTGACAAAAGATATCATTTTGGTGGTGTTAGAGGTGTGTCCTCGTGGACTTGGAGGTAAGTATTTTGCGCAAGTTGGTTCCGTGGCCATGCGTGGCAGGATTGTTTTCGTAAGTATAGCAGTGAGGACTATCTGCGTAGCGTTTGTTTTGAGACTTAGAAGGAACATTCGGGGCGAATGTTTCTAAGGAAGGAGAATGTTATACCGTATTTCAGTATGCGTCGGGGCGTGCGTAGAAAATTTGAACTTGTGATTTAGGCTTGGCGAATTCTTTTTATTCCTGACACGGATTAAGTCGTTTTTCGGCGAAGCGTTTCCACGACTTTCGTAGGGAAAATTCCGGCTATATCATTTCTTATTTTGCGGATTTTTAGAGGCGAAACATTTTGGACCAGCGAGAGGCGACACTTGTCACCTCGAGTTGGTGGAGTGATGGGCGATGGCATGGCGAAAGGTGTGCGTTAGTTGGTAGGATATTTTTGTGTGTTGATTGATAAGTGGGACCCGTACACACTTGTCTAAATCTTGGCCTACACTTGCCTTGCACTTGGCGTGATCTTGGCCGTTGGTTGGCCTTCACGACTATAAATACCCGCGCTTTGGAAGACAAATTCATCCACAAATTTGCCTAAGTCTTGAAAGCTCTCCTTCTCCCTCCGCTTTGTGTTGAGTTCGGCCAGAGGCCTCACTCTCTAGAGGCCTTGGCAGAGGTACCTCCCCTCACAGTGGTGCTAGTGGTGGGGTACCCACTGCCTAGTTGCTTTCGTATAATACCACACTTTTGTGGTATAGAAATACTCCCAGTATTGTTATAATGCCCAAATACCTTAGCCGTATACCTTGTAGTATTCTAAGGTTATACTATCTGAAAAGCCAGAAATACTATTATACTTCCGTCTGTCACCAAAGAAACCACAAGGAAAATCTCCATGGTTAGTTGGAGTAGTATGTAGAAGTTGGTTAAAACTTCTAAGGGTGGTTTAGAGCGGGTTAGGCGCTTGGAGTTGGAGCTAAGCGATTGCGGGATCGACTTTATACTTGGATAATTATGGGCTTATCGAGGTAATTATCTTGTCCTCTATTGTAATTGGAAATTACATATTGTTAGAATATATAGTTGAAGTATACTATATATAGGCTGAGCGAGTTAGTTAGCAATGTCTTTTGACTTAAGCTGAAGAAGCCCAGGCTGTAATTACATGGGTGTATTCTGATGAACTTGTGTAGTAATCTTGTGGAGTAGAATTGTACCGTTCGGGTTAGATGTATGAACCCCACTGGTTGGCTTGATGGCCGGCCCAGATAGAGGAGGAGATTTCTGTTTGCGGGGAGGTCTTCGAATTTTACGTAGGATGTTCTCTGAAGGAATCTAAATGTTAATAAGCGCCTTGTGGCCTTATAGGTTGAAGTACTACGTATGGCGCGATCTGCGGCTAAGGAGTAAAGCGGTTTGAAGTACTTGGGCGTTTTGCTATTAGTCGATACTCGTCGCGAGGTATGTGAACCTCTTCCTATCTCTTCTAGCATGATATGTGTGTAACTATGTAGTGCGGTAGGCGTCACGTGTGTTTAATGTATTTGATTGGTTTGAAACATAAAGTGTTATAACGGCTTTATGGGAAGTTGGTTATAACGACTTTATGTTGGTAAGAAAATACATGTGGTTTTAAAAGATGCTTGGTTTGAACTATAAGCGGCTTGTTATGTGTTAATAAAGAACTTGAAGTATTGCAAGATTTTGAATCATTTTGAAAGAAGAAGTAATACTTGGTTTTGAAAACTTAAGAGTAATACTAGCTTTATGGGAAGTTAGGTATAACGGCTTAAGAATGTTTCTTGATTTGAATCGAATGTGTGTATCGACAAACCAACTGCGGCGTTAATAAAAAAATGTTTTGACTAATTAAGTATTAATAAAACCAGTGAAACCTCAATCTGCGTATAAGCTAAGATGAGACAAAATGATATTTCTAGATCATGCATTCTTTGTAATAAGATTGTTATAAGCAAGAATATCTACTTCCATTATAAGGCTTATGTCTCAGTTGTTGAAAAGAGAATTATATTCTTAAATGAATAAGACTATGAACTCTGAAACTTTTTTAAAATAGGAAGCGTGAACATTTGAAATTAGGCAAACTTGAGCGTTTGGAAAATAATGTTGTTACTTGATTTTACAAAGGTAAGTGTTTTGGTTTACTTAAAAAAACGATCCTCTATTTTATACTACGGGTATTGTGTGACTTATGTGAAAGCAATGGATCTTTTAAAAAAAGCTTTAATGTATGAAGTACTTTAGGGATAGATACGAACTTGTTAGCATAAAGTACCTTGTGTGAATAACTTGATTGTGTTGGTTTGAGATAGCCTTGTAAATACTTTCTTGTTGATGTGATAAGTAAACATGTTAGGATGCTACGTGTGTTAGTATCTTGTGTGATCGTGATGTAAGGGGTCGTTCTTGTTGTGCTTACGTTGTTAAGCGTTAAGCGTTATCTTGTTATTGTATCACATACCGGCTGACTTATTATCAGGGCTTGCCACCGCGATGCGGTCTTTCACGGCTATCACGGTCCTCGTGACTATGCGGTCACGGTAGCTCGGGATTGATCATTCGGGTGTTTAGCACGATGCGGGATTCCTATGCGGTCTGTTGAGACTATGCGGTCTTTTGAGACTATGCGGGTTGCGGGAGCCTAGGCGGATCTGGGGTTAGCTGCGCCCGATGCGGGGTATACCTCGGTGATGCAGGACCGTGATTAGGAATACCTCGTGCGGTCGTGTGTGACCTATGCGGAGCTGCGAGAGTTCGAGGATGAAGCGCATTGATATTGCGGGCGAGTGGCGGCCGATCATGTGGTGCGGTGCAGAAAGACCTCGGGATACGGATTTGTGGTATTTTTAGTGCGTGGGTCTTAGTAGTCGGCTATGCCTTCGTACTTGCCCGTCACGGTTTTATTGTGATAACTTTGAGGCGTGAGTCACGACTTGGCGTATTTGCTTATTTGTTGTGAGCGTAGTTTGCTTATCATACATGTCTCTGCTTTATAGACTATTATGATTTCATTTCTGTATTTTTAGTTTCACGTACTCGATACTGTTGTCTTGACCTCGCCCGAAGGCTGCGTTCATCTGCGCGAGTTGAGGTACACGATCGTTGATCCTAGCTCGAGTCTGATTTCAGCGTTTGGGAAGCTCCGTTTCTCGGAGGCTTATCGATGGTATGGTCCTGTCGTAGTAAGTGTTTACGTTCGGGGTTTGGCGGGGCCTGTCCGCCCGTTGTTATCGTATATCATTCTTAGAGTGCATAATCTTGTTGTGGGCGGGGTTTGTAAAAGATTAAAGTATTCATTTGAAAAAGTTGTTATTTATATATATCTTAGAAAGGCAAGTCTTTCTCAGTTATTGTTTCATATTTCATAATATGTCTTGTATCGTTGTATGTTCCGCTGATTACTCTGATGTTGTATCACTAGGGTGCCCGGGGTAAGGCACCAGTCACGGGCCCAGGTTCGGGTCGTGACATTAGTAGTCGGCTATGCCTTCGTACTTACCCCGTACTGTTTTATGATGACACAGGTGGGACCTGGTGTTCATGTGTATTCCTTGGTGTTTTTATATCATAGACTGGCGATGAGGAAAGGTATTCCAGGCGTGATTGATGTTGTGGGCGTGAGACCCGTAGTTATATTTGAGTGATGACTTTGAGGCGTGAGTCCACGACTTGACATATTTGCTTATTTATTGTGAGCGTAGTTTGGTTATCATACATGTCTCTGTTTTATATAGCTGCTATGATTTCATTCTGATATTTTGATTTCACATACTTGGTACTGTTATCTTGACCTCGCCCGAAGCTGCGTTAAATACCACGGTAAGTACGCGATGTTGATCCCGCTCTTAGGGTCACGATTCAGCGTTTGGGAAGCTCCGTTTCTCGGAGGCTTATCATTGGTATAGTCCTGTCGTTGTAGGTACTTACATTGAGGGTATGGCGGACCACTGTCCGCCATTGTTGTCATATCATTCTTAGAGTGCATGAAATCTTTTGTGGGCGAGTTGTAAAAAGAAAGGGATATAGCTGTTCGGATTTGAGTTTTTATATCGTATGCGAAAGACAAGTTTTCTCGATTCTTGTTTCACATTTCATATTATATCATGTCTTGTTTATGTTCGTTGATTACTCGATGTATGTCTACTTGGGTGCAGGGGTAAGACACGATCCACGGGCGGGTTGGAGTCGTGACAATCGCAATCCGTAATCTTTCTGAGTCACTCTTTGTCTTTCTCGTGGCTGAAACAATCAATATTTGTTAGGGAGAGACAACCCTAACCATCTGACTCTGTCATGCGATCTTAGGGTGAGAAGAATGAAACCAATCCTAAATGTCCTGCGACCTCACGATTATAGATGTGGTGCCTGACACAGATAATCAGAATCTACTAGACACGGTCTGTAGACACTTTTAGAGGACTAAGCGCTCACGATACCACTTTTGTCACGACGACCGGGCATGGCGGTGCCCTACACAGGCACCGCACCGATATCGTCGAGAGAATAGCGGCGGAACATACAGCGAGATAAAATGCTTAAACATAAAAATAACCACGGACTAGCCAGATAAGGCCCTTAAGTAAAATATCGTAATAGAACAATACATTTTTTCTTTACAACCCGATCCTGATGTGACTACAGGACCTCAGAATAACAACTGCGGCGGGACGGGGCCGCCGTACCCTGAATGTACAACAGACAATACCGAGGATAAGCCTCGGAATAAAGGAGCTTCTCAGCGGTGAACAATGATCCAGGCGAGGATCAACAGCGCATACTACTGCGGCGTGAGCGGCCCGGAGGTCGATCTGCACATGTACCAAATATGTGGCGAAATGCTTAATGAAATCATAAGTCTAAAATAAAGCGGACACGGTATGATAACAAAATTACGATTACCGCGATGTCTTACTAACAATGAGAGTAAATCGAGAATCGTGCAACATCACGATAGGAGACTCCGATCATATCATGGGTAGCGAACCACAGAAGCATGTGGTATAACGTCTTGGGGTTTCTACCTCGTTTATACTCTTACCACAGGCGGGTGGTATAACGTCTTGGGGTTTTCCGCCGTTTATACTCTTACTGAAGAAGGTAATAGCGGTGGTATAATGTCTTGGGGGCTTACCGCACTTATACTCTTATCTGGAGAAGGTGGTATAGCGTCTTGAGTGCGCCACACTTATACTCTTACCTATCTCAAGCCGTCATACAATAAATAAGCAAGTTAGAAATCACAACTTCTTATTAGTCTTATTAAATCCACACCTCATTCTAGTTCACTTAAGGCACTAATATGTTATTATAAAATCCGGGAGTTTAACCCAAAGTACTACGTACTTCTAACCTTTTGAAAATGACTCATTTTCATATAAAACTTCCAAGATACTATAAACCGTGACTGGTGCCTTACCCGGGCACCCAATTAGTCATACATCAGAGTAACCAGCGGAACATAAAAACAATATATGAATCAAAATGTGAAATGAGACACATTTTACCTGAGAGAAAATCGCCTTACGGCATATATATAATTACAAAGTTGAACAGTTTAATCCTTACAACCACACTTGCAGTGATTACTCTGGACCTCTAAGATTTATACAACAACTATGGCGGGACGGGGCCGCCATACCACAGAATGTACAAGAACCTACGGACTCGGGGTGACATACCAAAAGATAAGCCTCAGAAAGGAGCAGACTTCCAATCTGCTGAAATGTGATCCTAGCGCGGGGATCGGCGGTAGATGTACCTCTACTGCGGCATGAGCGGCCGGAGGAGGTCGATCTGGTACCAAGTATGTGAAGCGTAAAATCGTAAATGAAATCATAATAGTCTATATAAAGCGGGAGACATGTATGATAACCAAACTACGATGCACACGTATGATTATATCAGTCGGGGACTCGCGCCTCTAGTCATTACTCAAATATAACGATGGGTCTGCGCCCATGCATCAATCATGCGTGGAATACCTTTCTCAGCTGGCGATCTATGATATGATAACGCGAAGTACACACGAACACCAAGTCTACGATGCCAAAGCGGTACTAACAATACAATACAACGAACCACGAAGGCGACGCGGGGCGAAATCGGCCGACTACGGATACCAAGGCCACGTGGCGGCCGGGAAAATGCGAGGGCTAACTACGGTACGAGGCGTATCACGAGACCGTCACTACTGAGCAGGGGCAAGTCGAGGGCTAACTACGGTACAGGCGAATCAGCCACGAGGCGGGGCAATCTGGCAGCCACCACGGTACTAAGGCGAGCGATGAAACCTTATGGAGAACTAGTCCGTGGAATAACACTATCAGCGGGCGTGCGGTGGAATTCTCGTCCTTTGCGATGCGTCCAAGTAAGTTCTCAACAAGTCATGGCCCTCCAGAGAGGCGGTAGTATAGAAACACAATTCTTGCACAACAAGGGCTATCACAACAAGCATAGGCAAGTTTCACAACAACAAGCATAGGCAAGTTATACCTGACTCAAGGTACTTTCATTTTATGTCAAAGTCAGGGTTTTAACCCTAAAGTACTACGTCGTTAAATTCCTTTTAAGAGATCCGTTCCTTTTATAAAAGTCACGATACGTAGTATTAAAATAGAGTGACTTACATCTTTTAAGTAAAAAACAACTTCCATACTTTCCTTTTAAAACCAAATTAAAATGATACCATGCCTTCTTTTTGACAAAACACTTCTCTTTTTAAAGTCAAGTTACCACATTAAAACCAATGATAAAACCCTTCTTTTGTTTTCATAAAGTCGTTATAACTAACTTCCCATAAAGTTTATTCTGACACTTTATGCTTTAAACCAATTTTAAGACAAAACAATGCCTTTCTTTTCCCTAAAGTTCGGTTGCCTAATTTGATTACTCAAGTCTCTTTATTTTAGAAAAGTTTCATAGTTGATGTCTTAATCTCTTTTAAAACAATTGAGTAACATATGCCATATGTGTGGCGGTTTATTCTTGTTTATAACCATCTTATTAAGCGACCATGATCTAGAAAATGTAATATCATTTTGTCTCATCTTAAACACATGCGGATGGAGGTTTCTCTTGGTTTTAATAATACTTCATTATTGAATACATTTTCCTTTATTAGCTGCGGTGGTTTGTCGATACTCATCCTGATTTCCGAAATCAGTTAAAACATTATTCCTTTTAAAAACCAAGTACTCATTACTCACGAATGAGGTTTCACACAATTTTCATATAAAATCGTTTAAGTCAAGTCTCTTATCTTTTAAGATCAAGTCTCTTAACTTTTAAAATTAATAAACCATTCATTTTACCTCCCTTAAAACGTTATACCTAACTTCCCATAAAGCTAGTATAACTCTTATGTTTTCAAAACCAAGTATTACTCTTCTTTCAAAAAGGATTCTTAATTCTTTTGAAATACTTCAAGATTCTTATTATTCAGGCTTAAGTCAAAAGACATTGCGTCTACAACGTTCGTTAGGTTAGCGTGCGTCTACCGTACTATATATATATATATTATTGGGCTTAAGTCAAAAGACATTGCGTACAACTACGTTCGATTAGCGTATGCGTCTAGTACTATATATATATATATTATTCTTTTAAAATATCATGCTCGAAGTATAGGAAGAATCACATACCTCGCGGCGATTATCATTATAAGCAAAAGCGCTCGCGGCTATAACGGCTAGCCTTGTCCACCTTCCAAGTAGCACGTGCTACTCGCGAGAACATTCAACCAATAAAGGCTATCGATCTACGTAAATCTGATCTATGTAAAAATGAGTTGAATCTTACTTATATATTCTTACGATGTGATTTGATTCAAGTCTTATACGTAATATCATACATTACGATTCAATTCTCTTCTATGAATCTTATATTCATTTTCAATAATACTACAGTATGTAATTTCCAATTACACTAGAAGGATAGGATTATTTACCTCGGTAAGCCCAAAATTATCCAAGTTTAATGTCGATCCTGAGCAATGCTTAGCTCCTACTCCGGGTGCTCCAACCCGCTCCAAACAACCCTTAGAAGTTCTACGCAACTTCTTCTTAACACTTCAACCGACTATGAAGGTTTTCCTTAGGGTTTCGTTTTTGTGACTGAGGGGAAGTATAATAGTATTTCTGGGCTTTTCGTATAAGTATAACCTTGGAATACTACAAGGTATAAGGGCTAGAGTATTTTGGGCATTATAACAATACTTGGAGAGTATTTCTCTACCACAAAGGGGGGGGGGGGGTATTTCTCGAAAACAACTAGTATAGGGGGGGGGTACCCCTCGGCTCGAACACTACAAAGCGGGGAGGGGACCTGCCAAAGCTCACAAAGGAGGAGGAGGACTTGGCGAGATGCTACACTTGGGGAGGGATTTTGAGACTTGGAGAATGATTTTTGGATGAAGAAGTCTTGAAGTTAGAGGGTATTTATAGGTCAAGCAAGGGCGACCAATGGCGAAGATTAATCAAGTGTTAGGCAAGTGTAGGGCTAGGATTTAACCATGTGTACCTTATCCATCTACCACGCTGACTTGCACAAAATATCTACCTAACTTGATGCCACCCATTTAGTCCATTACAGCGCTTCCTTCCGATGTGAGGGTGACACGTATGTCACCCTCGTTGATCCAAAATGTTTCGTCTCTCGGAAAAATCATAAAAATTATAAATGACATGGGAATTTTCCGCCATGAAGTTTAGTAAAGCGTTTGCGTCGAAAAGCGATTCTTTCGGCACTTGTGTACAAATTTCGAACCTTGCCAACCTTAAGGCTTAAATTTTTATCGTGCGCCTCGGCGTACATACTGCAGTATCTGAGGTATAACATTCTCCTCGCCCGAAACATTCGTCGAATGTTCCTTCTCAGGCGGATAACGATAAAGTTCTTCTTAACTTAAACAAGTTGCGATGCCACGTATGGCCACAAAAATAACACGCGCTCGATTACTTAACGAGTCAGCGAGGAATCACCTCTAGCATTACAAAGCTTCCACCGGTCTAACGGATATTCGCGCGCTTTACTTCCGCGAGGTAACGATCGTTTCTATTCTCTCGTACGTATTCACATCTATCCTTACGTCGTACTCTTCTCGAACACGAACTTCTGCAGTATCGTACCATACTTGATCATCGCTTGATTCCCAAAACTTTGGAGTCACCGCCTCGAACTTGGTCATCTTACTAGCCTCGATCTCCCTTAAGGCCATTCCGGCCTTCACGATCCGCTACGGTCGAACATATCCACGAACTCATCGATGGTCATCTAAACTTGGGCCTAGCACCCTCGTGACCCTACCACTGGCGGGACCACCCGAGCTGACCTACGCCGAAGCAGGCGCGGGTTGGCGCAACATAGCCCCAACCCGACCACAACGCGTCAATCTCTTGTTTCCCGTCCGGAACAATCTTACCTATCTGGTCGTGAAAGCGCCACTTCCATTTTACACTACGAGGAATTTTCCCCACAATTACTCGCCGTATACTTACATTCGACAAAGATCACATGAAATCTTGTACTCAAGGCGGCGCACATCTAAGGTCTCATTGTAATATTCTAAGGTTAAATCATTTTCTCACTTTGAGCTTACCCTTTTTCACTAACGAGGTTTCTAAATCACATTTTAGCACAAAGCTATCGAACATAACACTTAACACATTATCATAACATCAATACATACAAGTCTCAGAGGGTTAAGGATATACAGAAAAATAGGCGGTTCAAAGGGCGCTAAAGCGGGAACTTCCACGCGACCTCTGGTGGCTGTAGGTGTATGAACATCTGCTAGCTATGGAAGGTGAAGAACCATGGCCCGATCCGTGGTCTGTGCTATCCTACAGCGCTACCACAGTGGACGATCTCTGCGAGATAGCCTGTTGGCGCAAGAATAACAATCTCCCAAGTTAGTCGACACTCTCCCTTATGAAGTTTTCCATGGCGGCGCGTGAGACAAGGGTGACCTCGTCCGAGCACTCCTACTCGCGAAAATCTGAAACACAGGAGCCACGACTGCTCACGAATATCCGAAGGTCCGAGAAATTTGTGGAGGACCGTGCATGCTGGCGGAGTACATAACTAGTCTCTTCTTGAGGCGGTCCGCCTCGAAAGTCACCAAAGGACCTGCTTTGTTACGGCCTCTTACTGGCGATCTTGGCCATTCGTCGATTTCTCGCTCGCCGCATCAGTGCGTAAGCTGCGTGCGGGCAATGTCCATGCGGTGAAGAGCTACACGAACAACTCTGCTAGGTAATCGCCGAGCCACCGTAACATATCGGTGCACTCGATCCTCCATACTAGCTACTAGCGGGGGCGTCTGGGCGATGAGTCGAACTCCACATTGTACTCGAGCAAATGCGCGGATTACGCGCCAACACCAAAAATCGCCGGCGAGCCCTCGCCGTCTGTGGAGGCAAGAAATGTGCAGAAATGCCTGCGAGACTCGTCATACACGGTGGAAGTGCATTCTCTCCTGGGCGGCTCATGAAATCAAACGATCGGCCGCGGTATCACGCGGCCGTCGCGAACCTAGGACCGCGACTCGGTCTCCGTGCCTTGATCACTCTCATGATCGGCTATGGCGTCGGATGAACTCCTGCGGATCATCCTCGGGCCTCGACCCGTAAAACTCTGGCGGCTGACTCTCGGAAAATCCGTAGCCTCAAACTATCTCGATCTAGGGTGAACGGCGGTGCTCTTTGGGCTGCTGCGTCCGGCCTATCCTCAGTGCAGCCTGACCACGACCATTAAATGGGCCCGCTCGCGTAACCCGTCTCCTGCTGCTCGGTGTGGGGTGGAGGCTCAGTCTTGTGGTCTCTGTAGAGGCTGCATTTGCTCTACTCGACTCCTCGCTGCCTTGCCATACGGGCCGGGTTGCCTTGCGCGGAGGCATAGCGGTAAAAGCGAAATGCGTCGGAGGGTCGACTTATCACGACTCTAGGCACGATCTCGGAATGAGAAGAATGAAAACCAATCCTAAATGTCCTGCGACCTCACGATTATAGATGTGGTGCCTGACACGATAATCGAGACTACTGAACCGCGATGCAGTAGATACTTAGAGGATTAGCGCTTTGATACCACTTTTGTCACGACCGAACGGGCGTGTTGGTTCTACGGGCACCCAGTAGTCATACATCAAAGTAACGGTGAACATAAAAACAATACATGAAACAAAATGTGAAATGAGACACATTTTACACGAGAGAAAATCGCGCTACGGCATATATATAATTACAAAGTTGAGCAGTTTAATCCTTACAACCACACTTGTGCGATCTTCTGGACCTCTAAGATTTATCTGACAACTATGGCGGGACGGGGCCCGCCGTACCACGAATGTACAAGAACCTCTGACTCGGGGTGACATACCAAAAGATAAGCCTCGAAGGAAACGGGCTTCAATCTGTTGAAATGTGATCCTAAGCGGGGATCGGCGGTAGATGTACCTCTACTGCGGCATGAGCGGCCCGGGAAGGAGGTCGATCTGACGGTGCAGTATGTGAAGCGTAAAATCGTAAATGAAATCATAATAGTCTATATAAAGCGGGAGACATGTATGATAGCAAACTACGATGCACATATACTTGATTATATCAAGTCGGGGACTCGCGCCTCAGTCGTTACTCGAATATAACGATGGGTCTCGCGCCCGTAACATCAATCATGCGTGGAATACCTTCCGCCACTGCCGTGATCTATGATATGATAACACGAAAGTACTGAACACGAACACGAGTCTGCACGATGCCAAAGCCGTACTAACAATACAATACAACGAACCACGAAGGCGACGCGGGCAAATCTGGCGGGCTACGGATACGGCGGCCACGTGGTGGCCGGGGCAATGCGAGGGCTAACTACCGGTACAGGCGTATCACGAGACCGTCACTCTGTTGAGCAGGGCAAGTGCGAGGGCTAACTACAGGTACGAGGCGAATCAGCCACGAGGCGGGGCAAATCTGGCCGACCACGGTACTAAGGCGAGCGATAAGAAACCTTATGGAGAGCTAGTCCGTGGAATAACACTATCAGCGAGGCGTGCGTGGAATTCTCCGTCGCTGCCGGTGCGTCGAGTAAGTTCTCAACAAGTCAGCGGACCTCCAGAGAGGCGGTAGTATAGAAACACAATTCTTGCACAACAAGGGCTATCACGACAAGCATAGGCAAGTTTCACAACAACAAGCATAAGCAAGTTATACACAACTCAAGGTACTTTCATTTTATGTCAAAGTCGGGTTTTAACCTAAAGTACTACGTGCGTTAAATTCCTTTTAAGAGATCCATTCCTTTTATAAAAGTCACGATACGTAGTATTAAAATAGAGTGACTTACATCTTTTAAGTAAACCAAAACAACTTCCATACTTTCCTTTTAAAACCAAATTAAAGCGATACCATGCCTTCTTTTTGAACCAAAACACTTCTCTTTTTAAAGTCAAGTTACCACATTAAAACCAATGATAAAACCCTTCTTTTGTTTTCATAAAGTCGTTATAACTAACTTCCCGTAAAACATTTATAACACTTTATGCTTTAAACCAATTTTAAGACAAAACAATGCCTTTCTTTTCCCTAAAGTTCGGTTTGTCTAATTTGAATTACTCGAGTCTCTTTATTTTAGAAAAGTTTCATAGTTGATGTCTTAATCTCTTTTAAAACAATTGAGTAACATATGCCATATGTGTGGCGGTTTATTCTTGTTTATAACCATCTTATTAAAGCGACCATGATCTAGAAAATGTAATATCATTTTGTCTCGTCTTAGCTTATGCGGATGGAGGTTTCTAGTTTTAATAATACTTCATTATTCAATACATTTTCCTTTATTAACGCTGCAGTGGTTTGTCGATACTCATCCTGATTTCCGAAATCAGTTAAAACATTATTCCTTTTAAAAACCAAGTACTCATTACTCACGAATGAGGTTTCACACAATTTTCATATAAAATCGTTTAAGTCAAGTCTCTTATCTTTTAAGATCAAGTCTCTTAACTTTTAAAATTAATAAACCATTCATTTTACCTCCCTTAAAACGTTATACCTAACTTCCCATAAAGCTAGTATAACTCTTATGTTTTCAAAACCAAGTATTACTCTTCTTTCAAAAAGGATTCATAATTCTTTTGAAATACTTCAAGATTCTTATTATTCAGGCTTAAGTCAAAAGACATTGCCGTACAACTACGTTCGATTAGCAAACGTCGTCTGGTACTATATATATATATATATTATTCAGGCTTAAGTCAAAAGACATTGCCGTACAACTACGTTCAGTTAGCACACGTACGTCTACCGTACTATATATATATATATATATATTATTCTTTTAAAATATCATGCTCAAGAGTATAAGAAGAATCACATACCTCGCGACGATTATCGACTATAAGCAAAACGCTCCACGGCTATAACCCGGCTAGCCTTGTGCACCTTCCAAGTAGCACATGCTACTCGCAGAACATTCAACCAATAAAGGCTATCGATCTACGTAAATCTGATCCTATGTAAATCTGATTGAATCTTACTTATATATTCTTCTGATGTGATTTCAGTTCAAGTCTTATCTGTAATATCCCTCTATTACAGTTCAATTCTCTTCTATGAATCTTATATTCATTTTCAATAATACTACAGTATGTAATTTCCAATTACACTAGAAGGATAGGATTATTTACCTCGGTAAGCCCAAAATTATCCAAGTTTAATGTCGATCCTGAGCAATGCTTAGCTCTGCTCAGGGTGCTCGACCGCTCCACACAACCCTTAGAAGTTCTACGCAACTTCTTCTTAACACTTCAACCAACTATGAAGGTTTTCCTTAGGGTTTTGTTTTTGTGACTGAGGGGAAGTATAATAGTATTTCTGGGCTTTTCGTATAAGTATAACCTTGGAATACTACAAGGTATAAGGGCTAGAGTATTTTGGGCATTATAACAATACTTGGAGAGTATTTCTCTACCACAAAGGGGGGGGGGGGGTATTTCTCGAAAACAACTAGGCTAGGGGGTACCCTCGGCTAGAACACTTACAAAGGGGGACCTCTTGCCAAAGCTCACAAAGGAGGGGAGGACTTGGCGAGATGCTCTGCAGGGGGAGGGATTTTTGAGACTTGGAGAATGATTTTTGGATGAAGAAGTCTTCAAGTTAGAGGGGTATTTATAGGTCAAGCAAGGGCCAACCAATGGCCAAGATTAATCCAAGTGTTAGGCAAGTGTAGGGCTAGGATTTAACCATGTGTACCTTATCCATCTACCACACCAACTTGCACAAAATATCTACCTAACGATACCACCCATTTCATCCATTACCGCCTTCCTTCGATGTGAGGGTGACATGTCACCCTCCCGTTGATCCAAAATGTTCGTCTCTCGGAAAAATCCATAAAATTATAAATGACATATTGGAATTTTCCCTCCATGAAGTTTAGTAAAACGTTTCGTCGAAAAACGATTCTTTTCGGCACTTGTGTACAAATTTCGAACCTTGCCAACCTTAAGGCTTAAATTTTTATACGTACGCCCTCACGTACATACTCTGGAAATACGGGGTATAACACAAGTCAAAATTACTTTTCAAGACAAGTCACAATACCTTTAGAAATAAAGTTAGGTTTCTAAATCAAGTGACTCCTTTTCTTATAAAATCTTAGGCAATTGATGCCTTAAAATCAATTTGTCTTTCATTAAATCAAGTCATTTATCATACTTAAATTACTTAGAGTAAACCACTCTTTTTAACTTTCCATAAAGCTATTATAACCAACTTCCCATAAAGCCGTTATACTAGCTTTATACATTAGCAACTTACATACTTCTTTATAACCAAGAGACTTAAACTTTCCAACAAAACAAGTATCAAAAATACTTTCAACATACTTAAAGTCTCTTAACTTTTGCAAACCAAAATATCCTTAATATTTAAACAAGTGAGTTAACTCCCTAACTCAACCAACTTGGACATTCTTAAAATAAGCCAAGGATATCAAATGGACCTAGATTGTCAAAATCTTGTCGTCTAGTACTATACATTTACAACCTATTCATGCTCAAGAGATAAGAAAGTTCCACATAACTCTTGGTTTAATCCACTTGCTAAGTCCAATTTGCGTGCGTAGTATGTCAACTATAATGACCATAGTGCGTCTATTAAATTCTAGTTTCAATCGTAGAATATTCCAAGTGCAAAGTCACTAAATTCTACGGAAAATCGGACAACACTTCCTTTGTTTCTACTCACTTTGCCACCTTTTCAAGGCCGAATACAATAACCAAACACGCGGCGTTTAAGGCCCAACAATGCGATCAACAATGGGGATTACCGCCTACTAGGCGTGTAAAATTCCTCCCCACAAGCGATATCAAATTAATACAACTTACTAGGCCAATTCGTGAAGCGTGAAGTACTCTGACATCAATTCTTATCAATTTCCATTTCGATCCAAGTTATTAGCCTAACGTGATATCAAGTCGCGATCGATTATAACTACTATAATCTCAAGTAATTAACATGCGGCGATTCTAATAACGACCAATTTGTAATCCAACTTCATGGCTTATATTACATTTGGATTCTAAGGCTACAAGCAATCCATAATACTTATAAACTTCAACACATATCACATGATCACTAATAACTTATCATAACATGAAATCTTGATTACAAAAGTAAAATGAAGGTTATACCTCAATTAGCCCAAATATGATCCAAGATCACAAGTCGCTCCTTAGCAACTTTAGCTCCTCGCTTTTGGCGTTCCAATCGCTCCAAGCAACCCTTAGAAGCTCATGAATAACTCATCTTCAAGTTCCCACTTCAAAGTTGGATAACTCATAGGTTTTAGCCTTGCGACTAACTTGAAAACTATCTTTTCCGAGGTTTTCTATTGAGATATGCTTCTGATACCCTTAGGTACCTTGGTTTAAAGTGGGAGATTATTGGACAACACAAAAAATTTCCCTTTGAAACCATGCCAATGCGTGAGCTCCTTAAGAGCGAGAACAAGTTTTCAATTTTTTTCTCTAAGTGTGGAATGACAAAGTCTTGCTACTAGTATACTTAAATAACACGAGGAAGGTCAAGATTAAAACAAATGGATGGCTTGGATACATTTCACATGGATCTTGCCCAGTGGCCGCGGACTTTAGTCAACAATGTCGACTCAAGCTTTAGCAAGACTTGGATATTTAAATTATGGTCAAATGACCATTCTAACCATGCCATTTTCGTCCAAGACCATTAAGGGGTGACCGTGTCGCCCTCCGTTAAATCACATTCGTTTTCATTTTCCAAAATTCGATAAATTCTTACTCGTCTCGAATCTTAACATTTGAGTTCTTAAATGCGTTCTTATAAACCTATCACGGAATTTTAGGGTGTAACACTTTTATCGTACAAGACTCGGAATCTGAGCCTCTGTCACGACCGTTCGGGGCGTGGTAGTGCCTACCGGGCACCCAGTAGTCATACATCGTCAGTGTAATGGAAATTAAAAACAAGACATGAAACGATGTAAATTAAGACAGTTTATCGAGAAAAGTCGCCTTTTATATATATATAAAATCAAAATCTGGCAGTTACATCCCAACTGTACAATAGGACTACAGACCTCTAAGGAAGTAAACAACTATGGCGGGACAGGGCCCCGCCATATCCTAAATGTACAAACTATCTACAACAACAGGGAGATCATACCCAAAAGTCGAGCCTCCGGAGAAGATGGAGCTCCTGACACCAAAGTAAAAGATCCTAAGGATGCGGGTCTAGCACCTGCTTTCCCTTACCTGCGGCATGAGCATGGCCCCGAAGGAGTCGATCTACAACGGTACCAAGTATGTGAAGCGTAAAGTACTTAAATGAAATCATATCATTTTAAAACCAATTTTACAAATATATGCGAAACAACGAATATAGCATACGAGTGCCACATCCGCAACAAGAGCAATAATAGGTAAAGCTATAGCGAGTCTTTTCTAGGCTGCGAATGATCGAAGCAAGGCCGATCGCCCGTAGTATCATTATGCATGCCTAATCACGGACTCCGCGATCGCGTAGGCCCTTCGCGTAGGCGCGTGAGGTATTCCCAGCGTCGGTAGCTACTCCTCGACATCGTCTGGACTCGTAGTCGCGTGGCGCGCATAGACCGCGTGACCACAAAGGCGCACTAACACGGAACTCGTAGCTCGCATGGGTCCCTGGACGCGTGAGGTATTCTCGAATCATGGTCCCGGACCGCTGAGTCTACCCGCGTCGGAGGCGACAACCCCGATATCATGTCAAGAGGTGAGTGATATAATACTAACATAACGACATCGTTAAACAACATAAGCACAACAAGAATACCTCTTATACAAAGCGTTACAAGACACTAACACACATAGCATCATAATATGTCTACTCGTCAAACCATCTTATTATACTTTCGAAATCAATACAAGTCTTTCGTAAACACATAAGTAAATTGTTCCCTTTTCTCTTTCTTAAGTCGTTATACCTAACTTCCCGTAAAGCTAGTATAACTCTTAGCTTTTGTTTAAAACCAAGTATTACTCTTCTTTAAAAAATGATTCATAATTCTTTTGAAATACTTGAAGATTCTTGTTATTTAGACTCGAGTCAAAAGGCGTCAAGTAAAACCATGTTCGATTAACACCGTCGTCTCTGTACTATATATATACTTTAAAATATCATGCTCTAGAGGATAGGAAGAATCACATGCATACCGTGAAATCCACACTTGAAGTCGAATATGTGGCGCGAGAGAATCAGCTTATAATAGTCGGATCGTCTATCGATGTCTAGACTACTCGTAGACTATTCTAAGCGAGGGTTCTTTATTACATGGAAAATTGGGCGCACTTCCCTACGTCAAGCTACACAAGTCTCTTGAATGCGATCACATGTAAATCTGATTCAATTCTTCTACATTATACCGCCTACTATGATTACGGTTCAATTCTATTCTTTAATATCATACATATCTTATACTCAAGTCTTAACTATTCTTATATGTAATATCCAATTACGATAGAAGGACAAGAGTATTTACCTCGATAAGCCCAAAATTATCCAAGTTAAATGTCGATCTGAGCAAGGTTTAGCTCTGTCTGAGCGCCGATCCGCTCAAGAAACCCTTAGAAGTTTCTACACAACTTCTACTTACAACTTCAACCAACAATGAAGTTTCTCTTAGGGTTTCGTTTAGTGACTAATGGAAGTATAGTAGTATTTCTGGGCTTTTAGTATAGGGGTGACTTTGGAACTCTACAAGGGATTGGCTAAGGTATTTGGGGATAGTAACAATACTTGGAGTATTTTCTACCAAGGGGAGGGCCTTAGCAGAGACTACTAGGAAGGGGAGAGGGTGTTTCGGCTAAGCTCGCTCGAGGGGAGAAGATGGCTTGGGCGAAAACTTCAACTAGAAGGGAGGATTTTAAGACTTGGAAAATTGATTTGTGGATGAAGAATTCATCAACTCGAGGGGTATTTATAGGGCTTTCAGGGCCAAGATGAAGCCAAGTGGTAGGCAAGTGTATGGTGGAGATTTGCACAAGTGCACTAGCCTACTCCGCGATTTACTCACAAACATTGACCGCCGTTTAGGCCCCAAAATCATGCCCGTCGTCGAGGTTTCGCACTTTTGCCGTCCACTTGAGGGTGACAAGTGTCACCCTCTCGTTGATCCAAAATGTTTCATCTCTCGGAAAAATCCATAAAAATTATAAATGACATAGCGTAATTTACCCTACGAGTTTTGGAAAACATTCGTCGGAAAACCGTTCGTTTAGTGGGTTGTGCACAAATTTAGCCCATAGTGCCTATCTTAAGGCTAAACTTTTGTCGTGCGCCACTTACGTACATACTCTGGAAATACGAGGTATAACATTCTCCTCGCCGAAACATTCGTCGAATGTTCCTTCCCAAACGGATAATGATAAGGTTCTTCATAACGTAAGCGGTTTGCAAATGCCACATCTGCCTTGAAAACAACACTTAAGCATATAAGTCAATTTAATCAACAAGTTGGAAAGTGAGTTACGGAGGTGTGGGAATAAGTGAGGATACCTGCGCCTCATGTCCTCCTCTGCTTCCCACGTCGTCTCCTCGTGAGCTCGTTCGCCACAAGACTTTGTGGAAGCCCGCGTCCTTGGTCATGAGCGCTAACTTTGACGATCGATTATCGCTATGGGAATCTCCTCATCACGATAACCTCGGTCACTGGACGCCGTCGATCGGGTGCACCACTAGATGGATCCGATACGTCTCGCCGGCATAAACATGAAAAGCGGATGCTTTGCCTCCGTGCCGGACGGCAGATCAACTCGTAGGCAACGCCTACCTGCGGACAATATGATCGGCCCGATGTACCTTGGGTTGAGTTTCCCTTTCTTCGAATCTCATCACACCGCCGTGGGTGGCGCCTTGAGAAAACCCAATCATCGACCTCGAACTCGGATCAAGCGGCGATGATCTGCGTATGACACATCGACTACGGTATCGATGCCGCTCTGGATAAACCGCCTTATCCGCACTGCTGCACCAAATCTGGTCCCACTAGCGTACCTCGCCCACGTCAAACCAGCTATCGCGTCTGCACTTCCTCATACAAGGCCTCGTAGGCGCCGTCCGAATCTTTGGAGTGGTAGCTATTATTATCATGAAACTCAACTGAGGCAAATGATCCTCGGCTACCACGAAGTCAATAACACGGGCTCGCGACATATCCTCGAGTGCGGATAGTGCGCTCACTTTGTCCGTCTGCGAGGATGGAATGCGATACTCGAGCTCACTGCGTCCTAGACCATACGGAAAGACCTCGAAAAGTTAGCGTAAGCGGGCTCCTGCATGCGATATGATAGAAATAGGGACTCCATGCGGTTTGATCTCGGATGTAAATGCGGCATAATCCTCGGTAGAAAAAGTCGTCTGACGGGAAGAAAGTGGGCTGATTTAAATCGACTGTCGGCGATAACCCGTATAGAATCATGTCTCCTCGGTGTGCGAGGTAATCACGTGATAAAGTCCATGTTGATCACCTCGGCTTCCGGTCGGGATCTGTAAATCTGCAACAAACCACGGGCCTGCGGTGCTCTGCCTTCGCTGCGACAACACGGGCCTTTGAGCTACAAACTCCGCGGCGTCCTCTTGAAGCCGTCCCGCAATACGGATCTAAGGTCGTGGTACATCTTGGTCGACCGGATGGATGAAATGCAGCTTGTGTGCTTCCACAGAACTGCTGCCGAAGTCTGCAATATCTGGAACACACACGCCCTCAAACCTTAGCACCCGTCGGTGCTACCTCAAAAGGACCCTTCCTCCACGAAGAACCATATCGGTGCGCGTCAAGCGGATCCTCAGTGTTGCCTCTTGCTCGCCGGCGATGGAAGACTCGGCAACCTCTCGAACTCGAACCGCTGCTATCGAATCAATCAATCGGACTCGAGGCTCGCTAGGCGATGTAAATCGCGAACCATGCCCTCTCTCTGTTGCACATCGATAGGCTACCCGTCGACCTACGACTAAGGGCATACGCCCCATTGGCCTTCCCGGGTGAGTGCGGGATGTCGACATCGTAATCCTTGGCGACTCTAACCACCGTCTGCGTCGTAAGTTCAGCTCCTCTGGGTGAAGATATCTTGGAGGCTCTTGTGGTGCGTATAAATATCCACATGAACCCGTACAAATAGTGCCTCGGATCTTGGCGTGAATCGCATTGCCGACTCGAATCATGGGTGGGGTAGTTCCTCATGCTTCTTAATTTGTCGGGATCGTCTGCTATAACCTTACCAGTGCGTCAACACACGTCGAGCGGCGCTGGCGCGTCACAATACACTACATAATCGTGCGGACCTGCGGAAGAGTAAGCGAGGCGGTCGTCGATCTCTCGCCCGATGGCGGAAACCACGCTCGCGGCATCGATCCGGCTGAAACTTAGTTGCGCCGAGTCGGCCTAGTCAATGGTGCGAGATAAAGCAAACTTCTCCACAAACCGCGATAGTAACTGCAAGGCCCGTAAAGCTGCGCACCTGCAGCCGGAGTAGTAGGTCTAGGCCAACTCTGTTGCCTCGATCTTGGCGTATCCACCGAATGCCATCAGCCTCGACAATATGCCCAAGAAAAGCCACTGAAGTTAACCAAAACTCATATTTGGAAAACTTGGCGTACAACTGCTGGTCCTGGAGAACTCTCGGCCTGATCGCCAAATGCTCGCGTGCTCACGCTCTGGCGAGAATAAACCAAGATGTCATCGATGAATACTATCACAAGCGTATCCAAAATGGCTTGAACACTCGGTTCATCAAATCCATGAATCTGGCGGAGCATTGGTCAACGAAAGACATGACCACGAACTCATAATGCGTGCAGGGTCGAAATGCGATCTAGGGATGTCAGGCTCTCGACTACTTTTGATGATAGCGATCGCGAGATCAACCTTGGAAAAACTTCGCCCCCGCAAGTGATCGAACAAATCCTCAATCATGGGAAGGTGGTATCTGTTCTTAATGGTCACCTTGTTGTTGCTGTAATCAACAGCATGCGGCGTCGTCCTTCTTCTTCACGAACAATCTGGCGCTCCCGGGGAGAAACACTAGGCCTAATGAAGCCGCTTCTCGGCCAAATCTCTCGGTTGGTCCTTGACTCTCTCAACTCGGCATGTGCCGTTACGTATGGAGGAATGGAAATAGGTAGAGTGTGCAGCAACGTCGATACAAAACTCAATCTCCCTCTCGGGAGGATGCGGGAGGTCATGCGGAAACACGTCGGGAACTCTCGACTCTGGGCGGTGAAAATCTGGTGCGCGGACCTCGATATCAAACACCGAATGAGATGGTAGATATACCCGCCTACGCGTCTTCCTGGCCTTGAGGTAGGAAATAAACCTACCCTCGGCGTCTGATGTTCCTCCCGCTCAACAGCGGCTCCTCGAGAAGCTGGAACCGTACCACTCTCTCCTGCGGTCTACATTGGCGTAACAAGGCTAGCCAATCCATACCAATGATAACGTAGAAATCAGTCATATCGACTCTGTCAAGTCGGCTGAGTGCGGCTGCATATAGTCCTTTGGAAAAGCCCTATATACCGTAGAGATACCAAGATCACCCTTGGCGTAGCTACCTCGAAAGGTCTATGGACTCGGGCTCTGCCACATCCTACTAGCAACGAGGGAGATATATAGGAAAGAGTAGAACCGGATCTATCAAGGCATACCGTCTGACGAAACCGATAAAGTACCTGTGACGACATCAGGTGAGGCCTCCTGGTCCTGCCGGCTGGACAAGGCATATATGCGGTTCTGAGGACCGCTAGAACTGGGACCCGCACCACGACCTCTGCCGCGACCTGCTGGCCCCTGAGTACCCTGCCCTCCGGGGCGAGTAACTGTAGGAGATGAAGAAGACCCGGCGAAAGACCCTGTAGGCTGACCCCTACCCTCTGCGGCGCCGCGAGTCGGACGGGCTCTGAAGTGACCCGGTGGCGCGGCGTAACAAACTCCGGGCGATACCACAATTCCGTAATGGGATCTACGCATCAGCCACGCGAGGCGGTGGTCCGTCGGCGGCACCTCTGCTACTACGGGCGTCACGAAGTCACGGGGCCTGATGCGCCTCGAATATCGGTATCACGAGGATGGTGTAGGAGTGCTCACGGTGGTGTGGTGCAAATCTAGGCTAGCTCTTGAGGCCGTCCACGATAGCTACCAAAAGACCACTGTAGTCTGGTCTTAACCTGCTTTGTCTGTCGACGTCGGCCTCTCGCTCGCCGCGTCAGTGCATAAGCTGCGTGCGGGTAATGTCCATGCACGGTGAAGAGCCACACGCGCTGAACTTCGACCATATAATCATCTAGCCGGTGGCGTGGCGATGCACCACATCCTCCATGCTCTGCTGCAGCGAGGGGACATATCGAGCCAACGAATCGAACTCTACGTTGTACTCACTGGCGTGCGTCCTCTGCTGTCTCGGACAAAAATCTGTCGGCCGTGCCCTCCTCGTCTGCGGAGGCAAGAAGTGAGTGAGAAAAACCTCGAGAACTCATCCCAGTAGGCGGGGCGCGTGCTCTCCCTGAGATAACTCCCGAATCAAACCAATCGACTGCGGTATCACGCAGCCTATGTGAGCCGAAGATCACGGACTCGGTCTCTGAAGCCTTGATCACCCGCATGATCCTCTGTAACTGACGGATGAACTCCTGCGGATCATCCTCAGGCCTCGACCCGTAGAACTGCGGTGGGCTCTGACTCGAGAAAATCCGTAGCCTCAGCTGTCGATCTCGGATGAACCACGAGTCTTCTTTGGGCCCAGGCTGCTGCGTCCGGCTATCCTCATGCTGGCCACGATCACGGCGATGGCGGGCCATCTCTGTACCCCGTCTCATACACTCGGTGTGGGGTGGAAGTGCGAGTCTTGTGGTCTCTCTTTGGGGCGGCGGCGTCGTGGAACTTCGCCGTCTCGGGTATAGGCGGGCTGAGCCCTCGTGACTCGGTGTCTACTAGCGACTCCGCCATTGCGCCTTACGGGCGGGTTGCCTTACGTGGAGGCATAAGCCATTCTGAGAAAGGAATCGTTAGAGGGTCGACTTATAACACGGCTCTAAGGCACGATCTCGAGTGAGAAGAATGAAACCAATCCTAAATATCCTATAGCCTCACGATTATTGGTGTGGTGCGCGACACGCGATAATCGAACTACTAGATACGATGCGTAGACACTTTCAGGATTAAGCGCTCACGATACCACTTTTGTCACGACCGTTCGGGGCGTGGTGGTGCCTTACAGGGCACCAGTAGTCATACATCAGTGTCAGCGTAAATTAAAAACAAGACATGAAACCAATGTAAATTAAGACAGTTTATACGAGAAGAGTCGCCTTTGGCATATATATATAATAAAAATGCGGAAGTTACATCCCAGTATGCAGTGGGACTACAGACCTCTAAGGAAGTAAACAACTATGGCGGGACAGGCCCGCCATACCTGAATGTACAAACTATCTACAACAGGGAGATCGTACCCAAAGTCGAGCCTCGGAGAAGATGGAGCTCACGACACCAAAGCAAAAGATCCTAAGGATGCGGGTCTAGCACTGCTTTCCCTTACTGCGGCATGAGCGGCCCAGAAGAGTCGATCAACGGTACCAAGTATGTGAAGCGTAAAGTACTTAAATGAAATCATATCATTTTAAAACCAATTTTACAAATATATGCGAAACAACCAATATAACGCCTGAGTGCCACATCACAACAAGAGCAATAATAGGTAAGTATGCGAGGTCTTTTCTGAGGCTGCGAATGATCGAAGCAAGGCGATCGCCCGTAGTATCATTATGCGTGCCTAATCACGGACTCCGCGATCCGCATGGGCCACTCGCGTAGGCGCGTAGGTATTCCCGGATCGAGGGTAGCTACTCCTCGGCATCGTCCTGGACTCGTAGTCGCGTAGCGCGTAGGCCGCAGCGTAACCACAAGGCGCGCACTAACACGAAACTCTCGTAGCTCGCGTAGGTCCACTGGACCCGCGTAAGGTATTCTCGAATCATGGTCCCGGACACTTTGAGTCTACCCGCGTCGGAGGGCAACAACCCGGTATCATATCAAGAGGTGAGTGATATAATACTAACATAACGACTTATCGTTAAACAACATAAGCCGCAAGAATACTCTTATACAAGCGTTACAAGACACTAAGCGTAGCATCATAATATGTCTACTCGTCAAACCATCTTATTATACTTTCGGAAATCAATACAAGTCTTTCATAAACACATAAGTAAATGTTCCCTTTTCTCTTTCTTAAGTCGTTATACCTAACTTCCCGTAAAGCTAGTATAACTCTTAGCTTTTGTTTAAAAACCAAGTATTACTCTTATTTCAAAATGATTCATAATTCTTTTGAAATACTTCAAGATTCTTGTTATTTAGACTCGAGTCAAAGGCGTCAAGTAAAACCATGTTGATTAACACCGTCGTCTAGTACTATATATATACTTTAAAATATCATGCTCAGAGGATAGGAAGAATCACATACATACCGTGAAATCCACCTTGAGTCGAATATGTGTATGAGAGAATCAACCTATAATAGTCGAATCGTCTATCAATGTCTAGACTACTCGTAGACTATTCTAAGAAGAGGTTCTTTATTCTCTGAGAAAATTGGGCAACTTACTGTCAAGCTACTGTGAAGTCTCTGTAGATAAGTCTATGTAAATCTGATTCAATTTTTCTTACATTTATACCGCCCTACTTTGTGATTACAGTTCAATTCTATTCTTTAATATCATACATATCTTATACTCAAGTCTTAACTATTCTTATATGTAATATCGATTACGATAGAAGGACAAGAGTATTTACCTCGATAAGCCCAAAATTATCAAGTTAAATGTCGATCTGAGCGAGGTTTAGCTCTGTCTGAGCGCTCCAATCCGCTCCAGAAACCCTTAGAAGTTTCTACACAACTTCTACTTACAACTTCAACCAACAATGAAGTTTCTCCTAGGGTTTTGTTTAGTGACTAATGGAAGTATAGTAGTATTTACGGGCTTTTAGTATAGGGGTGACTTTGGAACTACTACAAAGGATTGGCTAAGGTATTTGGGGATAGTAATAATACTTGGAAGTATTTTCTACCAAGGGGAAGGACTTGGCGAGACTACTAGGAAGGGGAGAGAGGGTGTTTCGGCTAAGCTCACTCAAGAGGAGAAGATGGCTTGGACGAAAACTACAACTAGAAGGGGGAGGATTTTAAGACTTGGAAAATTGATTTGTGGATGAAGAATTCATCAACTCAAGGGGGGTATTTATAGGGCTTTCAATGGCCAAGATGAAGCCAAGTGGTAGGCAAGTGTATGGTGGAGATTTGCACAAGTGCACCCTAGCCCTACTCCACAATTTACTCACAAACATTGACCCTTAGTTTAGGCCCCAAAATCATGCCCATCGTCGAGTTTCCGCCCCTTTTGCCGTCCACTTGAGGGTGACAAGTGTCGCTCTCGTTAATCAAAATGTTTCATCTCTCGGAAAATTCATAAAAATTATAAATGACATAGCCGTAATTTACCCTACGCAAGTTTTGGAAAACGTTTCGTCGAAAAACCATTCGTTTCGTGGGTTGTGCACAAATTTCGCCCATAGTGCCTATCTTAAGGCTAAACTTTTGTACGTACGCCCTTACGTACATACTCTGGAAATACGGGGTATAACACCTCCATTTCATCCACCATGCCCTAATATGATGTGTGATATTGTCATCAATCTCTCCAGTCCCTTGGATAATAGATCTGAGGTACTTGAAGCTTCCTTTCTTTGGAATGATTTGAGTACCAAGCCTCACATCCACGTCTGTCTCAATGTCGCTCTCATTACTGAACTGCACTCTAAGTATTCTGTCTTGGTCCTACTCAGCCTGAACCATTTAGACTACAGATTTTGTCTCCAAACCTCCAGCTTAGTGTTCACTCTGCTGCAAGTCTCATTAACCAGGACTATGTTGTATGCGAATAATATACACCATGACACCTTACATTGGATTTGTCGCGTCAGTCCATCCATTATCAATGCAAATAGGAATAGGCTAAGAGCTGATCCCTGGTGCCCCCCATCATCACTGGGAAAAACTCTGAATCTCCTCCTACTGTATGTACCCTGGTCTTGGCTCCATCATACATATCCTTGATTGTCCTAGTGTATGTCACATGTCCACCTCTAACCTACAAACATCTCCATAGAACCTCCCTAGGAACTTTTAGTATGCATACCGAGGTCGATGAAAACCATATATAGGTCTCTCTTCCTCTCCCTATACTGCTCCACAAACCTCCTAATAAGATGAATGACATATATAGTCGAATGCCCTGGCATGAATCCAAAATAATTCTCAGAGATAGACACACCTCTTTTCACCCTTATCTCTGTTACACCCCGTAATTCCAGGACATGTATATAAGAACGTACGTAAGAAATCAGGACGTTAAGACTTGAGACTTGAGACTTGTAGAAATTATCGGAATTATGGAAATGTCGGGAAACGAAATATTACGACGAATGGGAGGGCGACACGTGTCACCCCCTTTACATGGTCTTGGTCGAGAAATGGACCAAGGTTAAGTGGTCTAATGACCAAGATTAAGTAGTCTAATGTGGATGATAAAAGCTTGAGAAAATTGACCAAGTCAACTAGTCAAGTTGACCCTTGATATTTTAATTTCTTCATCCAAGACCACACAAGTGTTTTAATCTTGACCCTCTATTTAATTATATATACACCCTTGTAGCAAGACAAGTCTCAACACTTAGAGAAAAATCAAGAAAACTTGTGTGCACTATTGTGAGCTCTCGGCCAAGCTCTAGAAGAAGAAGAAAAAAAAATTTCGTTTGTTGTTCATAATTCACAATACTTTAAACCAAGGTTCCTAGAGGTATTGTAAGGTTATCTCAATAGAAAGATCCCGGAAAAACTACGTTTTTACGTTAGTCGCAACATGAAAACCTAAGGGGTTTTTCATAGTTGGAGTTGGAACTTGAAGAGGAGTTCTTCACAAGCTTCTAAGGGTTGCAAATAGCGGTTTGGAATGTCGAAAAAATGAGCTAAAGTTGCTAGGATCGACTTTAATCTTGGATTATATATTGGGCTCATTGAGGTAAAATCTTTGTCTTCTTAATGTGATTAAAGATTACATGTTATAGTAGTTGATAAATGAGCATGTGGTATATAGATTGAAGTTTGAAAAGATTTGGATCATGTCGACATGTTAAAAACCGAAAATGGGCAAGTTAGCCATTTATGTTGTAATCAAATTGGTCGATAGTTACAATCGTCGCATGTTAAGAAAGAAAGGATTTATAGTTGTTATAATTTTTATATGGTATATAACATATTAGAATAACAACTTGGATTGAAAAGGAATTGAAAGGAAATTGATATTGTAGTGATACATTGTAGCCGAATATGGCTTTGGATTAATGGACAGTTTTATATTGATTGTGGGGCAGAATTTGTTACACCCCGTAAATTCAAGAGAATAAGATAAGAACGTACGAAAGGAAATAAGGTTTGAACTTGGAAAGATAAGTTGGCAAAAATGTTGGAGGCATATTTTCAGTCAACTTTGGAGCGGTATATATCCTAGTTCATTAGGAGTTTTTAGGTGATTTAAAAGCCTAGTATGAAGTTCGTTGAGTCTAGTTTCCAACGCAACAAACCGCTCGTCGATTGGACATCGGAGTAGGAAGTTATTGTCACGACCGAACCGGGCGTGGTAGTGCCTTACCGGGCACCACTAGTGATACAACATCGAGAGAAAAAACGTGAAATGAAAACTTAAACATATAAATAGATATAGATCAAGATGAAAGAAAATAGGCCAACCAGCGGTTGCCTTTCGGCATTATATATATATCGACCTTGAATAGTTACAATCCTTACAACCACACTTGTGATCTTTCTGGACCTCTAAGATTTTTACAACAACTATGGCGGAGACGGGGCCGCGTACCACAGATGTACAAGAACCTACGGACTCGGGGTAACATGCAAAGATAAGCCTCAGGAAGGCAGACTTCAACCGCTGAAATGTGATCCTAAAAGCGGGGATCGGCGGTAGATGTGCCTCTACTGCGGCATGAGCGGCCACGAAGGAGTCGATCTGCGGTACAGTATGTGAAGCTGTAAATCACGTAAATGAAATCATAATAGTCTATATAAAGCGGAGACATGTATGATAACAAACTACGATACACGTATATGATTATAACAAGTCGGGGACTCGCGCCTCCAAATCGTCACTCGTGCGTGGAATTCCTTCCTCAGCTGGCGATCTATGATATAACAACACGAGGAGTATCATGAACACGAGTCCCACGTGTCATAAAAACCGTCTGGGGCAAGTATAACTACGGATCCGGCCGTACCAATATCTTGTACAATCGTATCATGAAGGCGACGCGTGGCAAGTCTGATAGCCTCGCGGCTCCTCACTGCGCCACGTGGCGGCGGGGGCAAGTGAATCGACTACGCGCAGATCCTGGCCGTAAATCCGAAGCTCCGTCCAAACAACGACTCGCGAAGGCGACCGCGTGGCAAGTGCACTAGCCTCGCGGCTCTTCCTGCGCCACGTGGCGGCGGGGCAAGTGAATCGGCTAAGCACGGATCTGGCCGTAAGTCACGATGCCGCGCGAAGGCGACCGTGGCAAGTGCAATAACCTATACGGATCCACTGCGTCACGTGGGCGGCGGGGGCAAGTAAGCAGACTACGCGCGATCCTGGCCGTAAGTCACGATCTTGCCATAAATAACCATAATGGTCACGTGTCCGCGTAATCCATCATCGGTGTAGACATGCCCGTATAACAATAATAATGGAAGCATACGTGGAATCTTGGTCCTTTGCCGATGCGTCAGTAAGTTCTCAACAAGTCAGCGGCTCTCCGTGAGAGGCGGTGATATAGAAACATAATTCTTGCACAACAAAGGCTATCACAACAAGCGTAGGCAAGTTACCGACAAGCATAGGCGAGTTACACAACAACAAGCATAGGCAAGTTATACACAACTCAGTACTTTCATTTTATATCAAGTCAGGGTTTTAACCTAAAGTACTACGTCGTTAAATTCCTTTTAAAGAGATCCATTCCTTTTAAAGTCACGATACCGTAGTATTAAAATAGAGTGACTCGCGTTTTTAGGTAAACCAAAACACTTTCCTTTTCAACAACATTCTTTTCCTAAAGTTCGGTTTGCCTAATTTCAATTACTCAAGTCTCTTTATTTTAGAAAAGTTTCATAGTTGAATGTCTTAATCTCTTTTAAAACAATTGAATAACATATGCCATATGTGTGAGAAGTTTATTCTTGTTTATAACCATCTTATTAAAGCGACCATGATCTAGAAAATGTAATATCATTTTGTCTCATCTTAGCTTCATGCGGATGGAGGTTTCTCTTGGTTTTAATAATACTTCATTATTGATACATTTTCCTTTATTAACTGCGGTGGTTTGTCGATACTCGTTACGATTTCCGAAATCAGTTAAAACATTATTCCTTTTAAAAACCAAGTACTCATTACTCACGAATGAGGTTTCACACAAATTTCATATAAACTCATTTAAGTCAAGTCTCTTATCTTTTAAGATTAAGTCTCTTAACTTCTAAAAATCAGTAAACCATTCTCTTTATCTCTCTTAAGGCGTTATACCTAACTTCGTAAATCTAGTATAACTCTTATGTTTTCAAAACCAAGTATTACCCTTCTTTCAAAAAGGTTCCTTAATTCTTTTGAAATACTTCAAGATTCTTATTATTCAGGCTTAAGTCAAAAGACATTGCCGTACAACTACGTTCGATTAGCACGTCGTCTACCGTACTATATATATATATTTTATTGGGCTTAAGTCAAAAGACATTGTCATTACAACTATGTTCGATTAGCAAACGTCGTCTACGTACTATATATATATATATCTTTAAAATATCATGCTCGAGTATAGGAAGAATCACGTACCTCATGCGATTATCGACTATAAGCAAAAGCGCTCACGGCTATAACGGCTAGCCTTGTCCACCTTCCAAGTAGTATATGCTACTCATGAGAACATTGAACCAATAAAGGTTATCAGTCTACGTAAATCTGATCCTATGTAAGTACAATTTAATCTTACTTATATATTCTTACGATGTGATTTGATTCAAGTCTTTTACGTAATATCCTTCTATTCTGATTCAATTCTCTTACATGAATCTTATATTCATTTCAATACTACTTGATTATGTAATTTCCAATTACAATAGTAGGTCATTAGTATTTACCTCGATGAGCCCAAAATTATCCAAGTTTAATGTCGCTCACGAGCAGCGTTAGCTCCTACTCGTGCGCTCGACCCGCTCCAAACAACCCTTAGAAGTTCTACGCAGCTTCTTAACACTTCAACCGACTATGAAGGTTTTCCTTGGGAGTTTCGTTTAGTGGCTAAAGAAGTATAATAGTATTTTAAGACTCTGCGTATAGAGGTAACTTTGGAAAGTACTACAAGGTATAAGGGCTAGAGTATTTTGGCATTATAACAATACAAGGAGAGTATTTCTATACCACAAAGGGGGTATTATCTGAAACCAACTAGGCTAGGGGGTGTATTCTCGGCCAAGGCTTCTCGAGGGGGCTTTGGGCGAACACAACTCACAAAAGGGGAGGATTTCAAGACTTGGAAATGATTTTTGGATGAAGAAAGTCTTGAAGTTAGAGGGTATTTATAGGTCAAGCAATGGCCAGCCAATGGTCGAGATCAATCAAGTGTTAGGCAAGTGTAGGGCTAGGATTAAACCATGTGTACCTTATCCGTCTACCACACCAACTTGCACAAATATCTGCTAACCTGAAGCTCCAAATCGTCCATTGCCCTGATTCCGCATGATGTGAGGTGACACATGTCACCCTCCGTTAATCAAAATGTTTAAATCTCTCGGAAAAATCCATAAAAATTATAAATGACATAGCGAATTTTCCCTTCCAAGATTTAGTAAAGCGTTTAGTCGCGATTCTTTTTGGTACTTGTGCCCAAATTTTGATCCTTGCGATCCTTAAGGCTTAAATTATTATCGTGCGCCCTCGTACATACTGCAAAAATACGGGGTATAACATTCTCCCCTCGCCGAAACATTCGTCCGAATGTTCATTCTCAAGCGGATAACGATAAAGTTCCTCTAACAAGTTGCTAACGCCACACTGGCCATGAAATAACACCGTTCTCTTCCTTGCTTTCGTCGTACCGCTACCGAACACTCGAACTCTTCTTAGTACCGTACCACACTTGATCAATAGTGCATTGCGAAACTTTGGGTCACTACCTCGAACTTGGTCATCTTACTAGCTTCACTTTCCTCTAAGGCCATTCCGGCCTTCACGAACCGATCGGTGAGCGCGTCCACGAACTCATCGATGGTCATCTAAACTTGGGCCTAGCACCCTCGTGACCCTACCACTGGCGGGACCACGAGCTGACCATACCTCGAAGCAGGCGCGGGTTGGCCCGACATAGCTGACCCGACCAGCAACGCGTGAAGCTCTTGTTTCCCGTCCGGAACAATCACCTATCTGGTCATAAGCTACCACTTCCATTTTACACCACGAGAATTTCCATAATTACTCCGTATACTTATACATTCGACAAAGATCACCATGAAATCTTGTACTCAAGGCGGCGCACATCTAAGGTCTCAACTGTAATATTCTAAGGTTCATCATTTTCTCACCCCCAGGCTTACCCTTTTTTCACTAACTAGGCTTATAACTTACATCAACATACATTAAAACATACAAAACTCTAGAGGGTTAAGGATATACCTGAAAATAGGCGGTTCAAAGGACCGCTAAAACTGGGAACCTCCACCGCGACCTCTGCAGTGTCTGCGGTGTATGAGCATCTGCTAGCTATGGAAGGTGAGGAACCATGGCCCGATCTAGTAGTCTGTGCTATCCGCGATCTACCACAGTCGGACGATCTCCGTCAAATGGCCTGTCGGTATAAGTATAGCAATCTCCCAAACCGATCGACATTCCCCTCATGGGCTTTACGCAGCGGTCTGGCTGAGATACGGGTGGCCTCGTCCGTGAGCACTCTACTCCCAAAAATCTGAACCACAGGAGCCACGACTGCTCTGAATATCCCAAGCGTCCAGGCGGCGGTGGGGACCACTTAATCTTGGCGTTGGCGCATAAGCGGCCTTCTTTGAGGCGGTCCGGCTCGAAAGTCACCAAGGACCTGCTGTTACGGCCCTCTTCTGCGATCTTGGTCATTCAGTCGATTTCTCGCTCGCATCCCGGTGCATAAGCTGCGTGCGGGCAATGTCCGTGCGGTGAAGAGCTACACGAACAACTTTACGCTGGTAATCGCCGAGCCACGTAACATATCGGTGCACTCGATCCTCCATACTAGCTACTAGCAGCGGGGCGTCTGGGCGATGAGTCGAACTCCACATTGTACTCCCGAACCGTGCGCGGATTCTGCGCGACACCAAAAATCGCCGGCGAGCCCTCGCCGTACGTGGCAAGAAATGTGCAAGAAATGCCCACGAGAACTCGTCGTATATTGGAAGTGCATTCTCTCCCGGGGCGGCTCAGCCAGATCAAACGATCGGCGGTATCACGCGGCCGATGCGAACCTAGGACCAGCGGCTCGGTCTCGATGCCTTGATCACTCTCTTGATCATTATGGCTTGTCGGATGAACTCCTGCGGATCATCGCCGGGCCTCGACCCGTAAAACTCTGGCGGCTTCTGACTCGAGAAAATCCGTAGCCTCGAACTTCTCGATCTAGGGTGAACCTGGTGCTCTTTGGGCTGCTGCGTCGGTCTGTCCTCGTATGCAGCCTGACCACGGCCGTTAATGGGCCCGCTCCTTGTAACCCGTCTCTTACGCTCCGGTGTGGGGTGGAGGCTCAGTCTTGTGGTCTCTGTGAGGCCCAGCCATTTGCTCTCTCTCATGACTCCTGCTGCTTGCCGCCACGGGCCGGGTTGCCTTGCGCGGAGGCATAAGCGGTAGAGGAAAGGAATCGTCGGAGGGTCGACTTATCACGCGGCTCTGAGGCACGATCTCGGAATGAGAAGAATGGAAACCAATCTAAATGTCTTATAGCCTCACGATTATAGATGTGGTGCCTGACACATCGATAATCAAGACTCTACTAGACACGGTGCGTAGACACTTTCAGAGGACTAAGCGCTCACGATACCACTTTTGTCGACCGAACCGGGCGTGGTGGTGCTACCGGGCACCACTGGTGATCTGACATCGGAGAAAAAAACCGTGAAATGAAAACTTAAACATATAAATAGATATAGATCAAGATGAAAGAAAATAGGCCAGCCAAAGCGGTTGCCTTTCGAGTTATATATATATCGACCTTTGAAACGATTACAATCCTTACAGCCACACTTGGCGATTACTACGGACCTCTAAGATTTTTACAACAACTATGGCGGGACGGGCCGCCGTACCACGAATGTACAAGAACCTCTGGACTCGGGAGTAGCATGCAAGATAAGCCTCAGGAAGGCGGAGCTTCAACGCTTTTGAAATGTGATCCTAAGCGGGGATCGGCGGTCGATGTGCCTCTACTGCGGCATGAGCGCGGCCAGAAGAAGTCGATCTGGCGGTACCAAGTATGTGAAGCGTAAATCAGTAAATGAAATCATAATAGTCTATATAAGCGGGAGGCATGTATGATAGCAAACTACGATACACGTATAACTGATTATAACAAGTCGGGGACTCGCGCCCTCCAAATCATCACTCGTGCGGTGGAATTCCTTCCTCAGCTGCCGATCTATGATATAACAACACGAGGTATACATGAACACGGGTCCACATGTGTCATAAAACCGTGCGAGGCAAGTATAACTACGGATCCGGCCGTACCAATATCTGTCTGTCGTATCATGAAGGCGACCGCGTGGCAAGTGCGATAGCCTCGCGGCTCCTCCTGCGCCGCGTGGCGGCGAGGGCAAGTGAATCGACTCGCGCAGATCCTGGCAACCGTAAGTCGCGAAGCTCCGTCCAAACAACGACTCGCGAAGGCGACCGTGGCAAGTGCACTAGCCTCGCGGCTCTCCTGCGCCACGTGGCGGCGGGGCAAGTGAATCGGCTAAGCACGGATCCTGGCCGTAAGTCACGATGCCGCGCGCGAAGGCGACCGTGGCAAGTCACGATAACCTATACGGATCCGCTGCGTCACGTGGCGGCGGGGCAAGTAAGCAGACTCGCGCCCGATCCTGGCCGTAAGTCCGCGATGCCGCCATAAATAACCATAATGGTCACGTGTCCACGAATCCATCATCGGTGTAGACATGCCCGTATAACAATAATAATGGAAGCATAGCGGTGGAATCTTCCGTCACGCCCGATGCGTCGAGTAAGTTCTCGACAAGTCAGCGGCTCTCCATCGAGAAGCGGTGGTATAGAAACATAATTCTTGCACAACAAAGGCTATCGCGACAAGCATAGACAAGTTACGACAACAAGCATAGGCAAGTTACACAACAACAAGCATAGGCAAGTTATACACAACTCGAGGTACTTTCGTTTTATATCAAGTCGGGTTTTAACCTAAAGTACTACGTGCGTTAAATTCCTTTTAAAGAGATCCGTTCCTTTTATAAAAGTCACGATACGTAGTATTAAAATAGAGTGACTCGCGTTTTAGGTAAACCAAAACACTTTCCTTTTCAACAACATTCTTTTCCTAAAGTTCGGTTGCCTAATTTCAATTACTCAAGTCTCTTTATTTTAGAAAAGTTTCATAGTTGAATGTCTTAATCTCTTTTAAAACAATTGAATAACATATGCCATATGTGTGAGCAATTTATTCTTGTTTATAACCATCTTATTAAAGCGACCATGATCTAGAAAATGTAATATCATTTTGTCTAAATCTTAGCTTCATGCGGATGGAGGTTTCTCTTGGTTTTAATAATACTTCATTATTCAATACATTTTCCTTTATTAGCTGCGATGGTTTGTCGATACTCGTTCGATTTCGAAATCGGTTAAAACATTATTCCTTTTAAAACCAAGTACTCATTACTCATGAATGAGGTTTCACACAAATTTCATATAAACTCATTTAAGTCAAGTCTCTTATCTTTTAAGATTAAGTCTCTTAACTTCTAAAAATCGATAAACCATTCTCTTTATCTCTCTTAAGGCGTTATACCTAACTTCGTAAAGCTAGTATAACTCTTATGTTTTCAAAACCAAGTATTACTCTTCTTTCAAAAGGTTCCTTAATTCTTTTGAAATACTTCAAGATTCTTATTATGAGGGCTTAAGTCAAAAGACATTGCCGTACAACTACGTTCAGTTAACACACGTACGTCTACCGTACTATATATATATATATTATTAAGGCTTAATTCAAAAGACATTGCCGTACAACTACGTTCAATTAGCACACGTACGTCTACCGTACTATATATATATATATATTTAAAATATAATGCTCAAGAGTATAGGAAGAATCACATACCTCGCGACGATTATAGACTATAAGCAAGCGCTCACGACTATAACGGCTAGCCTTGTCCACTTCAAGTAGTATATGCTACTCGCGAGAACATTGACCAATAAAGGTTATCGATCTACGGTAAATACAATCCTATGTAAATCTGGTTTAATCTTCTACTTATATATTCTTACGATGTGATTTGATTCAAGTCTTTTACGTAATATCCTTACATTACGATTCAATTCTCTTATGAATCTTATATTCATTTCAATACTACTACGATGTAATTTCCAATTACAATAGAAGGACAATAGTATTTACCTCGATGAGCCAAAATTATCCAAGTTTAATGTCGCTCACGAGCAGCGTTAAGCTCTACTCGTCTTGCTCAACCGCTCCAAACAACCCTTAGAAGTTCTACGCAACTTATTCTTAACACTTGACTATGAAGGTTTTCCTTAGGGGTTTAGTTTAGTGGCTAAAGGAAGTATAATAGTATTTCAGGGCTCTACGTATAGAGGTAACTTTGGAAAGTACTACAAGGTATAAGGGCTAGAGTATTTTGGCATTATAACAATACTAGGAGAGTATTTCTATACCACAAAGGGGGTATTATCTGAAACCAACTAGGCTAGGGGGTGTATTCTCGGCAAAGGCTTCTCGAGGGGGCTTTGGGCGAACCTGACTCAAAAGGGGAGGATTTCAAGACTTGGAAATGATTTTTGGATGAAGAAAGTCTTCAAGTTAGAGGGTATTTATAGGTCAAGCAATGGCCAGCCAATGGCGAATCAATCAGTGTTAGGCAAGTGTAGGGCTAGGATTAAACCATGTGTACCTTATCCATCTACCACGCTGACTTGCACAAATATCTACCTAACCACAAGCTCCAAATCGTCCCATTGCGCCCCAATTCCGCCCGATGTGAGGGTGACACATATCACCCTCCGTTGGTCCAAAATGTTCGTCTCTCGGAAAAATCCGCAAAAATTATAAATGACATAGCGGAATTTTCCTTTCAGAAGGATTTAGTAAAGCGTTTAGTCGAAAAACGATTCTTTGTGGTACTTGTGCCCAAATTTCGATCCTTGCCAATCCTTAAGGCTTAAATTATTATACATACGCCCTCACGTACATACTCTGAAAATACGGGGTATAACATTCTCCTCGCCGAAACATTCGTCGAATGTTCCTTCCGAGCGGATAACGATAAAGTTCCTCTAACAAGTTGCTAACGCCACGCGGCCATGAAATAACACGCGTTCTCTTCCTTATTTCTCGTCGTACCGCTTCCGAACACTCGAACTCTTCTTAGTACCGTACCACGCCCGATCCAATAGTACATTTGCGAAACTTTGGAGTCACTACCTCGAGCTTGGTCATCTTACTAGCTTCACTTTCCTCTAAGGCCATTCCGGCCTTCCGAACCGATCGGTCGAGCGCGTCCACGAACTCATCGATGGTCATCTAAACTTGGGCCTAGCACCCTCGTGACCCTACCACTGGCGGGACCACCTGTCGCGGCCGAACCGGGCGTGGCGGTGCCTACACAGGGCACCATACCTTAACAATACAAGTAGTGCGGGCTGAAATAACACCTCGTTTTTTTAAAACAAGCGTGCGTGCGAGGGAAAAGCGACAAGGCTGCCATATATACATAAACAAAGACACTACACGTACATGAGTCGATCCACGTATGAATACGGACCTGCAGGAGTTAAAGCTGAACTATGGCGGGACAAGGCCCGCCGTACCAAAACTATACAAAGCACATCTTGAAGGACATATACCAAAGATAAACTCAGGAATAGAAGGAGCTTATCCAAAACCTGGCGAGGATCCTACACTGCCGATCACGAGCTGCGTGCCTAAACTGCGGCGTGAGCGTAGCCGAAGGAGGTCGATGCGAAGAATGTACCAAGTATGTGAGCGATGCGTCTTTGTAATAAAATCATAGCGATCTAAATAACCACGGGAGACATGTATGATATCAACCTACGATCATAACACATAAGCGATCATATCAGTCGGGGCGCGCCCTCAAAGTCATTACTCGATATAACCGTGGGTCTCGCGCCCGTAATATCAATCGTGCGTGGAATCCTTCCTCGCTGGCGATCCATGATGTAATAACACGAATAAGGATACATGAACACCAAGTCCACTTGTGTCCTCGATACCTCGTGGTCCCGTGCCGGAATCCGCTCGTAAAGCGTGACCATAGGGTAACACAAACAAATCGGGGGCGTATATGATAATCAAATACAACACGTTGTGCCTTACTAACAATGAGAGTAAGCGGTAGTATCCTTACAATATAAACTAGGAAGCTCGTGATCAGCGGGACCGTCCGCGGTATCATTTAGCAATCCTATTCACGGGACTATTTCACGCGTAGGTCGCGTGGACGCGTGAGGTATTCCTCGCGTAATTTGGACGCCGCGTGGGACTATTTCACCGCGTAAGCCATTTCGGACCGCGTGAGGTATTCGCGCATGGACTATTTCACGCGTAAGCCTTACGGACTCGCGTGAGGTATTCCTCGCATTTGGACGCCCGCGTGGGACTATTTCACCGCGTAAGCCTACGGACTCGCGTGAGGTATTCGCCGCATCGTGGGTAGCAAATCCACGGAATTATGCAAATGCCACAAACGGGAATGACCGAAGCAGTGATATACCAATAGCACACAGCGGCTATTTCCGGCTACGTAGGCAATTCTCGATTAACAAGCCCAAGTACTTATCACGGCATACTTAGACAAATTCTCAATTTATCAAGCCAAAGTACTAATCGAGGCATACATAGAATAATTCTCTTTTAACAAGCCAAAGTACTTATCAAGGCACACTTAGAATAATTCTCTTTTAACAAGCCAAAGTACTTATCAAGGCACATAGACAAATCCTCAATTTATCAAGCCAAAGTACTAATCAAGTTATACATAGAATAATTCTCTTTTAACAAGCCAAAGTACTTATCAAGGCACACTTAGAATAATTCTCTTTTAACAAGCCAAAGTACTTATCAAGGCACTTAGATAAATCCTCAATTTATCAAGCCAAAGTACTAATCAAGTTATACGTAGAATAATTCTCTTTTAACAAGCCAAGTACTTATCAAGGCACACTTAGACAAATCCTCAATTTATCAAGCCAAAGTACTAATCAAGTTATACATAGAATAATTCTCTTTTAACAAGCCAAAGTACTACGTGCGTACATTCCTTTATAAAAGACTCCTTTCATGTAAAGCCCCAGATACTAACACGTAGTATCAAGGCGTGTCTATTTTTCAAAGTAAGTTACTACACTTTTAGAAAACTCATTTCAAAGCTTGAAATCAAGTAACTCCAAATTTTCACAATCTAGGCAACTTATGCGATTTAATCAAAATAGACGACTTTCTAAACCTTCCATAAAGCCGTTATAACCAACTTCCCATAAAGCCGTTATAACCGCTTTGTGGTTTAGATGTATCCATTCCTTGATAACGAGAGACTTATACTATTAAAACCAGTATCACGTACTTACAAATCACGTTCTTAACTTTCAAAATACTTGAGTCTCTTGTGGTTAGAAAACAAGTTTTCTTCTACTTTTTAAACCTCAAGTAACTTCACCCATGATTACTTCTCTTAAATCATGTCATTTCTCCTCTTTTAAATCAAATAAGTAAATCACTCCTTTGACTCCTAAAGTCATTATAATGACCTTTAGGTTTTAGAACAAGGCCTAGCCAAAATATTTGGAAACCACTTCCTTTTCAAGTCTCTATGTACTTTAAGAAAAATACCTTCACTTTTAAGAATCCAAACTTCCCTAAGGAAATGGATTATACTTACAATTTAAACATCAAAGTACACTCGAGGAAGTACATAGAACAAATTCTATTTTAGGCAATCCAAATACAAGCAGGAATGGATCATTGAGGAGTAGAACATACTTTCTTAATCTTAAGGAATCATGCTAGAAGAGGAGATAGTTCACATACCTTTTATTCAAAATCCTCCAAGCTAAGCCGAATCGCCGTACATAGAAGTGTCAACCTATAATGGTCACAACAAGACTATCGACTTCTAGTCTCTAACGTAGAATAATACTAAGTATTTGGTCTCAATTCTACGGAAAATCGGGCGACATTTCCTTTGTTTCTACTCACTTGCCACCTTTTTCAAGGTCGAATACAATAACCAACACGCCACGTTTAAGGCTCAAACAACAACCAAACAAAGGGGATTACCGCCTTACAATCGTGTAAAATTCATGTAATTCATACCAAATAGTATAATACTTCACTAGCCATTCTCGACGACATATAACGATAACACTACGTCTTTTCCAATCCTTTTCCAATTTCAAGTTCTTAGGTCAACATGTTATTTAGTCATAAACAACTTCAACAACTACAATTTCGCCCATTAATCAACGTCACGGCGACTTAAACTAATAATCAACTTGAATTCCAATCTTAAAGCTAAACATGCTAGATTTCGGATTAGGGTTCCAATAGTCAATATAATTATCAAACTTCATACTATATAACACATGCTTGCTAAAATCCATAGCTACAACCATAAGTAAGTCTTAACTACTAAAACGACAAAATTATACCTTTCCAAGCCCTTAAAATTTCCAAGATCCAAAGTCGCGCCTTAGAAATTCTTAGCTCCTTTCCATAAGTTCCAATCCGCTCCAAGCATTCCTTAGAGGCCTATGAAGAACCCATCTTCAAGCTCCATCTTCAAAGTTGAAGAACTCACTTAGTTTTCGCCTTGCGACTAACGTAAAAATACGTTTTTTCCGAAATCTTTCTATTGAGATATCCTTACAATACCCTAAGGGACATTGGGTTAAATTCTTGTGGCTATTGGATCAAAATTGCAAAATTTTCTTGTTGGAAGAGGGACAAAGCCGAGAGCTATCTCTCAAGCACAAGGTGTTCTAATTTTTTCTAAGTGTAAATGAGCTAGTCTTGCACTAGTAGTAAGCTTATAACACCTGATGGAGGTTTAGATGTCCATGAATGTGAGGTTAGGATGGGTTTCACTTGGATCGAGCCTAGGTGGACAAGTTGACTTGTCAGCGATGTCGAAGCTTTGGAAGACTTATCTTGACCATGGTGATGACCATTATACCGCTTGCAATATTTCGACCAACACCATGTGGGAGTGCCGTGTCTCCTCTCGTTCGTCCATAAAATTAGTAACCCTCGTGGGTAGCAAAAATGTAAAATTTCCTCGGGTGGGCCCAGCGTAAATCGTAAAAATAAATTTCCATATTATTTATAAGTTCCATACTCTTCAAATAATGCATTTTGAGAATCGATTCTCAATAACGAACATTTTCCTTTCCAGGCCTTGGAAGATTTTCGTCGGAAAAACAATTCTTCGCTTCGTACTAATTTCCAAGTCTTGATTCCTTTCGTACATTCTCTTATACATGTCACGGACTTACGGGGTGTAACATTCTTCCCCGCAGAAACATTCGTCCCGAATGTTCTTAGTCGATTGCCAAGCTATACACACTCGGCACAATCTACATACTATGCTGTCGATCAAAGCGCACAAGACCAGCGATGCCACGCATGGCCACCTGACATCGTAAACATAACAATGGACCTTCCGTCCATGGCCCCCTTCTCACAAAACTTCGAAGGTTCTGATCTTTAAAACACGGGATCCTTAGAGGTTCCTTTCTTTCCTTACTAGTCATACTTTCGTCTTTCAAACTTATCTAGTACCGTACAAAATCTCAATATTGTTTATGTTCTCCAATCCTTGGAGTTACTAATCGAACCTGGCCATTATGCTACTTGAATTTCCTGCTAAGGCTCTCATCGGTCCTTACGACCTAGTTCGGTGGAGCAACGTCCACAAACTTCGTACAACAATTTACTAAACTTGGGCCTTGTATCCTCGGGACCTTATCACATGAGGCCATTTCTAGCGACATCACCGTTTCCATACTATCGGTGACTGAAATGAGTCCTGACCCGACTCGCCGTCACCGTAACTTCGTTCTTGATGCGAAATAAATCTCTCTTATCTCGAGGTACTTCTTACCCTATCCCTATTCACTAGAGGTTCGTCCACATAAGCCAAAGTATTTCTCTTGTACAATCTTCACTATCGGTCTTACAACATACGGGGTAATTCTGACTTGTGAACTTTATACAACTATAGTCTCGGTTCACTATCATTCTTGTCAACATTCTTAACTTTTCACTTACTAATCAAAGTATCCTACCTGCAGGGTACTATCACTTAGCTGCTAGCACCGCTATCTTGGTCAATAACCTGGCTTTCCTCGACCTATAGTCTTCTCTAGCAGAAGCTGGAGGCTGCAGTCTTTGGGGCCTCAAGCACAGTGTGAGAAGAACTCACCATTTGCGGAACAACATCCGGTGTACCACAGGCATAAGCCTATCAACTCTCTGAGTCGACTAGTAGCTCCTGCTACTCCTTTGCCCTACAGGCGTTTGTTGCCCTCCTTGGAGGCATCTTTGTAACCTGCAATCGTCGGAGAGGAATTTTCTTACTAACGGCTCTATGTACGATCTTAGAGTGAAAAGAATAGAAACCAACTCCTAAATGTCTGTAGCCTCACTGTTTATGGGTGTGGCGCGCAACACATAGATAATGAGACTACTCTGAACACGGTGCGTAGACATTAGAGGCCATTTGCTCTGATACCACTCTGTCACGGCCGAACCGGGCGTGGTAGTGCCTACACAGGCACCGCCTGCATAACAATACAAGTAGGCTGCGGGCCGAAATAACACCTCGTTTTTTTAAAACAAGCGTGCGTGCGAGGGCAAAGCCGACAAGGCTGCCGTATATACATAAACAAAGACCTTTACCGTCGTGAGTCGATCCACGTATGAATCTGGACCTGCAGGAGTTAAAGCGAACTATGGCGGGACAAGGCCCATAGTACCCAAAACTATACAAAGCACATCTTGAAGGACATATACCAAAGATAAACTCGGAATAGAAGGAGCTTATCGAAAACCACGGCGAGGATCCTACACTGCCGATCACGAGCTGCGTACCTAAACTGCGGCGTGAGCGGCCCAGAAGGAGGTCGATCTGAAGAATGTACCAAGTATGTGAGCGATGAAATGCGTAATAAAATCATAGCGATCTAAATAACACGGGAGACATGTATGATATCGACCTCGATGCATAACACATAGCGGTCATATCGAGTCGGGGGCGCGAGCGCCGAAGTCGTTACTCGATATAACCATGGGTCTCGCGCCCGTAATATCAATCGTGCGTGGAATCCTTCCTCATTGGCCGTGATCCATGATGTAATAACACGATAAGGATACATGAACACCAAGTCCCTTGTGCCCTCGATACCTCGTGGTCCCGTGCCGGAATCCCTTTCGTAAAAGCATGACCATAGGGTAACCTGAAACAAATCGGGGGCGTATATGATAATCAAAATACAACACATTGTTCCTTACTAACAATGAGAGTAAACAATAGTATCCTTACAATATAAACTAGGAAGCTCGTGATCAGCGGGACCGTCCGCGCGGTATCATTTAGCAATCCTATTCACAGGACTATTTCACCGCGTAGGTCGCGTGGACCGGCGTGGTATTCGCATAAATTTGGACCGCGCGTGGGACTATTTCACCGCGTAAGCCGCTTCCGGACCGCGTGAGGTATTCGCGCATAGGACTATTTCACGCGTAAGCCCATGCGGACTCGCGTGGTATTCGCGTAAATTGGACCGCGCGTGGGACTATTTCACCGCGTAAGCCCTACGGACTCGCGTGAGGTATTCCTCGCGTCGTGGGTAGCAAATCCACGGAATTATGCAAATGCCACAAACGGGAATGACCGAAGCATTGATATACGATAGCACACCAGGCTATTTCCGGCTACGTAGGCAATTCTCGATTAACAAGCCCAAGTACTTATCACGGCATACTTAGACAAATTCTCAATTTATCAAGCCAAAGTACTAATCGAGGCATACATAGAATAATTCTCTTTTAACAAGCCAAAGTACTTATCAAGGCACACTTAGAATAATTCTCTTTTAACAAGCCAAAGTACTTATCAAGGCACACTTAGACAAATCCTCAATTTATCAAGCCAAAGTACTAATCAAGTTATACGTAGAATAATTCTCTTTTTGTCACACCCGAAATCAGGGCAGTGGTAGTGCCTTACCGGGCACCCTAGTGATACAACATCGAGAGAAAATCGTAGACATCTGACATGAACATGAAATAAGAGATAATATAAATAATGAAGCCAACCAGCGGTTGCCTTCTGCGTATCGTAAAAAAAACCCGAGCAGTTATCCTTTTACAAACCACACTTGGCGGTGCTCTGGACCTCTGAGAGAATAACAACCTATGGCGGGACGGGGCCCGCCATACCAGAATGTACAGAACACCTCTGACTGGAAACCTACCAAGATAAGCCTCAGGAAGGAGCAGGCTTCCCAAAGCGGCATTGATCCTGGCGGGGATCGGCGACGATGTACTTCTACTGCGGCATGAGCGGCCCGAAGAAGTCGATCTGGCGGTACCAGTATGTGGCGTAAAAATGCGTAAATGAAATCATACTAGTCTATAAAGCGGAGACATGTATGATAGCAAACTACGATTCCTGACATAAAGCGATCGTGTCGAGTCGGGGACTCGCGCTCAAAATCACCGCTCAAATATAACTATGGGTCTCGCCCTGACATCCATCGTGTTCGCGTCGTGGCGCGTGCCGGAATCTTGCGCCGGTGTAGACATGTCCGTGATGCAACAATAATAACAAGGCGCGTGGCGTACCGAATCTGCGCCGGTGTAGGCATGCCCGTGTAACCTCGATAACAATATCTTTGGGTGGTCGACCTGCGCGTAGCCCGTGCCGGAATCTTTGCGTCGGTGTGAACCGTCCATGTTGCGGTAATAACCATATCTCGGGTAATCAACGGCGCGTGGCGCGTGCCGGAATCTGCGTCGGTGTAGACATGTCCGTGTGATATCAGCAATGAGCGGTAATCAAAATGGAAACATGCGTGGAATTCTCCGTATCGCGCGGCCGTCGAGTAAGTTCTCGACAAGTCGGCGGCCTACATCGAGAGGCGGTAACGAAATACCGCGCAATGAAGGCTATCAATCAAGCATAGGCAAGTTTCACAACCACGAGGCATAAGCGAGTTTCACAACAACAAGCATAGGCAAGTTTCCACGACAACACATAGGCAAGTTTTTCAAGTTTCTCTGACTCAAAGTACTTTCATTTTATGCCAAAGTCGGGTTTTAACCTAAAGTACTACGTCGTTAAATTCTTTAAAGAGATCCATTACTTTTATAAAAGTCACCCGATACGTAGTATTAGAATGACCAACCACGTTCCTTTTCAAAATCAAGTAACACATTCTTTTCCTAAGTTCGGTTTGCCTAGTTTGATTACTCGAAACCGTTTTCAAATGGTTTCATAGTTCATAAACTTAATCACTTGATTTCTTTTTAGAACAATTGAGTAATATATGTCTCTCGTGAGTAGGTTATTCTTGTTTACAACATTCTTATTACTGACCATGATCTAGAAAATGTATATCATTTTGTCGTCTTAGTTTCTATGCGGATGGAGGTTTCTCTTGGTTTTAAAACAATTCATCATTTTTCAATACATTTTCCTTTATTAGCTGCGATGAGTGCAGCCGATACGTTCGATTTCGAGATCGATAAAACATTATCCACTTTAAATAAAGCCAAGTACTCATTACTGCGAATGAGGTTTCCATAAACATTCACATTAAAACAAATAAGTTAAGTCTCTTATCTTATAAGATCAAGTCTCTTAACTTCTAACGTGATAAACCATTTTCTTTACCTCTCTTAAGACATTATACCTAACTCCGTAAAGCTAGTATAACTCTTTTTAAAACCTTTAAAACCAAGTGTTACTCTCATTTAAGCGATTTATAAATCTTTTGAAATCATCAAGTTCTTTATTATAACAAGCGATTTATAATTCACATGATTACCTTTTAAAACCACAAAGTATTTTCTTACCTACGTAAAGTATTCTGACTGACTTCCGTAAAGTGTTATAACACTTTATGTTTTAAACTAATCAAACACGGTTAACACGTATGCGTCTGTACTACATAGTTCCAGCGTATCATGCTAGAAGAGATAGGAAGAGGTTCGCATACCTCGCGGCGATTATCGACAATAAGCAAAATGCTCAAGTACTACAACGCGCTAGCCACTTTCCTCCTCGAGTAGAATACGCTACTCTTGTGCTTTCACTATAAAGGTCGCAGCGTCTATTAACCCCAAACACAAGTTCTATCTTTCTCTGAGAAAATTGGCGACACCTCACACCCATGACAGCGTAAATCTCTCTCTATCGAGTGGCTATCAAGCCAACCGAGGGGTTAACACGTCTAACGGGCGAGTACAATTCTACAACACGGTAATGCTACGCAAGTCTGCATGTCTGATCTATGTAATTCTGATTGATTTAGTTCTTGAGCTTAAGTCAAAAGACATTGCCACAATACAATGTTTAGTTCTATATATAGCATACTTGACTATATAATCAACAACGGTAATTTCCAATTACAATAGGGGACAGATTATTTACCTCGATAAGCCCAAAATTATCAGAGATAAAAGTCGATCTGAGCAAGGTTTAGCTCTACTCAGTGCGCTCCAATCCGCTCAAACAACCGCTAGAAGTTCTAACCAACTCCTACTCAAATCCTTGACTATGATGAAGATTTCCTTAGGGTTCGGTTTGAGACTAAAGGACAAAAGGTAGTATTCAGGACTCTACGTATAGAGGTAACTTTGGAATACTACAAGATATAAAACTAAGGTATTTTGGGCATTATAACAATACTTGGAGGTATTTCAATACCACAAAGGGGGTGTATGTCTGAAACAACTAGGCTAGGGGTGCCCGGCTAGACCTCGCGAGGAGAGGAGACCTGCCGGCGGCCACTTTCAAGGGGAGAGGAGCTCTTGGGCGAGAGTCGACAAGAGGAGGAGGGATTGAGACTTGGAAACATTTGTGGATGAATGAAGTCTTCACAAAGGGGGTATTTATAGCAAACCCAAATGCCAACCAATGGCCAAGATCGAGCCATGTGCAAGGCAAGTGTAAGGCCTTGATCAAGCCAAGTGCACCTAACCCTACTCGCAAAACATGGCGCAAGACAAGCCACAAAACAAGGCCAAAACAAGGCACAAAACAAGGAACCAATAGGGCCCAGCGTGAGCCACAAAACAATCCAATTCGTGAACGAATCGTCGACGGGCGCGCGAAACTTCGATGTGAGGTGACACATGTCGCCTCCGTTGGTCCAAAATGTTCGTCTCTCGGAAAAATCCGCCAAAAATTAAAAGGACATGGCGAATTTTCCCTACGAAGGTGGAAGCGTTTAGTCGTAAAGCGACTCTAGTCGGCACTTGTGCCCAAAATTCGATCCTTTGCCTATCTTAAGGCTCAAATTCTCGTGCGTCCTTACGTACATACTGCGGAAATACGAGGGTATAACATTCTTCCCCAGAAACATTCGTCGAATGTTCCTTGAGTCTCAAAACAAGCGGCGTCGGTATAGTCTTCAACGCTATCGTGCGAAAACAATCATACCACGCTGGCCACAAAACATCGTTCACTTTTCCACTTTCTCGTAGTACTCGTCACGAACACTCGAACTCGTTCTAGTATCAGTACCACACACATCAGCGCTTTTGTTTCCAACCATTGGTCACTACCTCGAGCTTGGTCATCTCGCTAACCTCGATTTCCCTAAGGCCGTTCCGGCCTTCGACTGATTACGATCGAGCGTATCCACGAACTCATCGATGGTCATCTAAACTTGGGCTAGCACCTCCGTGACCTGCCGCTGGCGGGACCACGAGTGACCGCCGCCAAAGCGGGGCGGGTTGGCCCAACATAGCTGACCCGACCCTGTAGCGCCCGACTCTCTAGTTTCTTGATCAGAACAATCTTACCTCTACGGTCATGGCTACTGCTTCCATTTCACGCTACCAGGACTTACCGCTTTTCACTAACGGTTTCTAAATCACATTTTTGCACAAAGCTATCCAAACATATCATTAAACACATCAACAACATCAATATACTCAAAACTCTAGAGGTTAAGGATATACGAAACTAAGCGGTTCGAGGCCGCTAAAGCGAGGAAGCTTCCACGACCTCTCAGTGGCCATTGCTCTAGTAGTGCATGCTATCTACGGTGCTACCACAGTCGGGCGGTCTCTCGTCATATGGCCTGTTGGCGCAAGAATAACAAGCTCCTTGGTGCTACGACCTCACGAAATGCGGTCTACGCATCGACCACGCCAGAGGTAGGGGTATTGCGTCGGCGACACCCTACTCACGAACATCCCGAAACACAGGAGCCACGACTGCTCACGAATATCCCAAGGGTCGAAAGGCTGCGGAGGACCACTCTGCAATGGCGGTACATGCTAGTGCATTCTTTGGCGGTCCGCCTCGAAAGTCATAAAATAACGGCCGTCTTGGCGCTTAACCTGTGGCGGTCCAGCGTCGATCTGCGCTCGCCGCGCAGTGCATGAGCACGAATCACGGGCAATGTCCGTGCGGTGAAGAAACACGAACAACTCTACGCTGGTAATCGTGAGCCTGTAACATATCGGTGCACTCGATCCTCCATACTAGCTACTAATGCGGGAACATCTGGACGATAGGTCGAACTCCACATTGTACTCGGTATGCGCGTTACGCCTTAACGTCAAAAATGCCGGCGAGCCCTCGCCGTACGTGGAGGCGAAATGTGCGAGAAGGCCCCGAAAACTTCGTCCCAAGCGGTGGAAGTGCATACTCTCCCGGAAAGCTCGCGAGTCAAACGATCGGCTGCGGTATCACGCGGCCGTCACGAACAAATATCGCGGACTCGATCTACGAAGCCTTGATCACCGCGTGATCCTCTGCAGTAGCGGATGAACTCCTGCGGATCATCCTCGGCCTCGACAGTAAAACTTCGAGCGGGCTCTGACTAAGAAATCCGTAGCCTCAATGTCTTCCTGGGTGCCGCTACGAGTCTTCTTTGGGCTAGGCTGCTGCGTCCGGCTATCGCCATATCGGCCTGACCTTGGCGATAAGCGAGCCGTCTCGCTTGACCCGTCTCCGCTCGGTGTGGGGTGGAGGCTCGAGTCTTGTAGTCTCGGCGGCTGCTGCGGCTCTAAACTCTTTGGTCTTTGGCGGCGTCGCAAAACTCGCCGTCTGAAGCACTACCTCAGTCTTGGCGGGCTGCGCCCTCGTACTCTGAATCCACTGCGGCTCCTCGGCCGCCTTGCCGCCACGGGCCTGGTTGCCTTCGCGAGCATAAGCGGTAAAAGCGAAACACGTCGAGAGGGTCGACTTACAACACGACTCTGAGGCACGATCTCGGAATGAGAAGAATAGAAACCAATCCTAAATGTCCTATAGCCTCACGATTATAGATGTGGTGCCTGACCGCGATAATCAAGACTACTAGACACGATGCATAGAGCACTTTCAGAGGACTAAGCGCTCACGATACCACTATGTCACGCTTTGAAATCCGGGCGTGGTGGTGCCTTACCGGGCACCTAGTGATACAACATCGAGAAAATCGTGGAACATCTGACATGAACATGAAATAAGAGATAATATAAATAAGCCAACCAGCAAGCGATTTGCCTTACTGCGTATACATAAAAAAGCCGAGCAGTTATCCTTTTACAAACCACACTGGCGGTTACTCTGGACCTCTAAGAGAATAACAACCTATGGCGGAACGGGGCCGCCATACCACAGAATGTACAAGAACCTCTGACTCGGAAACCTGCAAAGATAAGCCTCGAAGGAAGGAGCTTCAAGCGAAGCGTGATCCTGGCGGGGATCGGCGGCGATGTACTTACTGCGGCGTGAGCGGCCCCGAAGGAGAGTCGATCTGACGGTGCAGTATGTGGCGTAAAAATCGTAAATGAAATCATACTAGTCTATAAGCGGGAGACATGTATGATAACAAACTACGATTCGCGACATAAAAGCAGTCGTGTCGAGTCGAGGACTCGCGCCTCAAAATCACCACTCAAATATAACTATGGGTCTCGCCCGCGGCATCCATCGTGTTCGCGTCATGGCGCGTGCCGGAATCTTTGCATCGGTGTAGGCGTGTCCATGATGCAACAATAATAACAAGGCGCGTGGCGCGTACCCCGGAATCTTGCGCCGGTGTAGACATGCCCGTATAACCTCGATATGATATCTTTGGGTGGTGACCTGCGCGTAGCCACGTGCCGGAATCTTTGCGTCGGTGTAGACCGTCCGTATTGCGGTAATAACCATATCTCGGGTAATCAACGGCGCGTGGCGCGTGCCGAATCTTTGCGTCGGTGTAGACATGTCCGTGTGATATCAGCAACAAGGCGATAATCAAAATGGAAACATACGTGGAATTCTCCGTCACTTTGCCCGTACGTCGAGTAAGTTCTCGACAAGTCCAGCCGCCTGTCGAGAGGCGGTAACGAAATACCACGCTTGCACAACAAAGGCTATCGTCACAAGCATAGGCAAGTTTCACAACCACGGTAGGCGAGTTTCCGCAACAAGCATGGCAAGTTTCACACAACAAGCGTAGGCAAGTTTCACAACGACTCAAAGTACTTTCATTTTATGCCAAAGTCGGGTTTTAACCTAAAGTACTACGTCGTTAAATTCTTTAAAAGAGATCCATTACTTTTATAAAAGTCACCCGATACGTAGTATTAGAATGACCAACCAGTTCCTTTTCAAAATCAAGTATGACATTCTTTTCCTAAGTTCGGTTTGCTAGTTTGATTACTCAAGCTTCGTTTTCAAATGGTTTCATAGTTCATAAACTTAATCCTTGATTTCTTTTTAGAACAATTGAGTAATATATGTCTCGTGAGTAGGTTATTCTTGTTTACAACATTCTTATTACAATGACCATGATCTAGAAAATGTATATCATTTTGTCTCGTCTTAGTTTCTATGCGGATGGAGGTTTCTGCGGTTTTAAAACAATTCGTCATTTTCAATACATTTTCCTTTATTAGCTGCGATGATGCAGCCGATACGTTACGATTTCGAGATCGGTAAAACATTATCCTTTAAATAAAGCCAGTACTCATTACTCACGAATGAGGTTTCATAAACATTCACATTAAAACAAATAAGTTAAGTCTCTTATCTTATAAGATCAAGTCTCTTAACTTAACGTGATAAACCATTTTCTTTACCTCTCTTAAGACATTATACCTAACTCGTAAAGCTAGTATAACTCTTTTAAAACCTTTAAAACCAAGTGTTACTCTCCTTCCAAAGCGATTTATAAATCTTTTGAAATACATCAAGTTCTTTATTATAACAAGCGATTATAATTCACGTGATTACCTTTTAAAACCACAAAGTATTTTCTTACCTACGTAAAGTATTACAACGACTTCCCGTAAATTGTTATAACACTTTATGTTTTAAAAACTAATCAAACACGATTAACACGTATGCGTCTACCGTACTACATAGTTCACACATATCGTGCTAGAAGAGATAGGAAGAGGTTCACATACCTCGCGACGATTATCGACAATAAGCAAAATGCTCCAAGTACTACAACGCACTGGCCCTTTCCACGCCGAGTAGAATCGCTACTCTTAGTACTTTCACTATAAAGGTCCTGGCGTCTATTAACCCCAAAACACAAGTTCTATCTTTCTCGAGAAAATTCGGCACCTCACACATGGCGTAAATCTCCTCTCTATCAGTGCTGCTCAAGCGACGGGGGTTAACACGTCTAGCAGGGCCAGTACAATTCTACAACACGATGTCTTGCACAAGTCTCATGTCTGATCTATGTAATTCTGATTCGGTTTAGTTCTTGGGCTTAAGTCGAAAGACATTGCCACAATACAATGTTTAGTTCTATATATAGCATCTTGACTATATAATCAACAAAGGTAATTTCCAATTACAATAGGGGACAAGATTATTTACCTCGATAAGCCCAAAATTATCAGAGATAAAAGTCGATCTGAGCAAGGTTTAGCTCTGCTCAGTGCGCTCGATCGCTCCAAACAACCCTTAGAAGTTCTAACCAACTCTACTCAAATCCTTGACTATGATGAAGATTTCCTTATGGTTCGGTTTGAGACTAAAAGGACAAAGGTAGTATTCCAGGACTCTACGTATAGAGGTAACTTTGGAATACTACAAGATATAAAACTAAGGTATTTTGGGCATTATAACAATACTTGGAGGAGTATTTCAATACCTGAGGGGGTGTATGTCTGAAACAACTAGGCTAGGGGTACCCAGCTGAACCTCGCGAGGAGAGAGGAGACCTCTCGGCCAAGGCCACTTTGAGGGGAGAGGAGCTCTTGGGCGAGAGTCGACAAGAGGAGGAGGATTGAAGACTTGGAAACATTTGTGGATGAATGAAGTCTTCCAAAGGGGTATTTATAGCAAACCCGAATGCCAACCGATGGCGAAGATCAAGCCATGTGCAAGGCAAGTGTAAGGCCTTGATCGAGCCAAGTGCACCTAACCCTACTCCACAAAACATGGCGCAAGACAAGCCACAAAACAAGGCCAAAACAAGGCACAAAACAAAGGAACGATAGGGCCAAGCGTGAGCCACAAAGCAATCAATTCGTGAACCAATCGTCGGCGGGCGCCCGGCTTCGATGTGAGGTGACACATGTCACCTCCGTTGATCCAAAATGTTCGTCTCTCGGAAAAATCCGCAAAAATTAAAGGACATAGCGAAATTTTCCCTACGAAAGTGTGGAAAGCGTTTAGTCGGAAAGCGACTCTAGTCGGCACTTGTGCCCAAAATTCGATCCTTTGCCTATCTTAAGGCTCAAATTCTCTACGTACGTCCTTACGTACATACTCTGGAAATACGGGGTATAACACTTTTAACAAGCCAAAGTACTTATCAAGGCACACTTAGAATAATTCTCTTTTAACAAGCCAAAGTACTTATCAAGGCACACTTAGACAAATCCTCAATTTATCAAGCCAAGGTACTAATCAAGTTATACGTAGAATAATTCTCTTTTAACAAGCCAAAGTACTTATCAAGGCGCACTTAGACAAATCCTCAATTTATCAAGCCAAAGTACTAATCAAGTTATACGTAGAATAATTCTCTTTTAACAAGCCAAAGTACTACGTGCGTGTTATTTATAAAAGACTCCTTTCATGTAAAGCCCAGATACTAACACGTAGTATCAGGCGTGTCTATTTTCAAAGTAAGTTACTACACTTTTAGAAAACTCATTTCAAAGCTTGAAATCAAGTAACTCCAAATTTTCACAATCTAGGCAACTTATGCGATTTAATCAAAATAGACAACTTTCTAAACCTTCCATAAAGCGTTATAACCAACTTCCCGTAAAGCGTTATAACCGCTTTGTAGTTTAAACGTATCCATTCCTTGATAACCAAGAGACTTATACTATTAAAACCAGTATCACATCTTACAAATCACGTTCTTAACTTTCAAAATACTTGAGTCTCTTAATAGTTAGAAAACAAGTTTTCTTCTACTTTTAAACCTCAGTAACTTCACCATGCATGAAGTTACTTCTCTTAAATCATGTCATTTCTCCTCTTTTAAATCAAATAAGTAAATCACTCCTTTGACTCCCTAAAGTCATTATAATGACCTTTAGGTTTTAGAACTAAGGCCTAGCCAAAAGATTTGGAAACAACTTCTTTTCAAGTCTACATGTACTTTAAGAAAAATACCTTCACTTTTAAGAATCCAAACTTCCTAAGGAAATGGATTATACTACTTACAATTTAAACATCAAAGTACACTCAAGTACATAGACAAATTCTATTTTAGGCAATCCAAATACAAGCGAGGAATGGATCATTCGAGGAGTAGAACATACTTTCTTAATCTTAAGGAATCATGCTAGAAGAGGAGATAGTTCACATACCTTTTATTAAAATCCTCCAAGCTAAGCGAATCGCCGTACATAGAAGTGTCAACCTATAATGGTCACAACAAGACTATCGACTTCTAGTCTCTGCGTAGAATAATACTAAGTATTTGGTCTACAATTCTCACGGAAAATCGGCGACATTTCCTTTGTTTCTACTCGCTTGCCACCTTTTTCAAGGTCGAATACAATAACCCGACCGCCACGTTTAAAGGCTCCAACAACAACCAAACAAGGGGATTACACGCCTGACAATCGTGTAAAATTCCGCCCCACAATTCATACCAAATAGTATAATATTTCACTAGCCATTCTCGTAACATATAACTTGATAACACTCGTCTTTTCCAATCCTTTTCGATTTCAAGTTCTTAGGTCAACATGTTATTTAGTCATAAACAACCAGCGACTACAATTTCCTTCGTTAATCAGCGTGCGGCGACTTAAACTAATAATCAGCTTGAATTCCAATCTTAAAGCTAAACATGCTAGATTTGGATTAGGGTTCCAATAGTCGATATAATTATCAAACTTCGTACTATATAACACATGCTTGCTAAAATCCATAGCTCTGACCATAAGTAAGTCTTAACTACTAAAGCGACAAAATTATACCTTTCAAGCGTTAAAATTTCCAAGATCCAAAGTCGCCTTAGAAATTCTTAGCTCGCTTTCCATAAGTTCCAATCATTACAAGCATTCCTTAGAGGCCTATGAAGAACCCATCTTCAAGCTCCATCTTCAAAGTTGAAGAACTCACTTAGTTTCCGCCTTGCGACTAACGTAAAAATACGTTTTTTCCGAAATCTTTCTATTGAGATATCCTTACAATACCCTAAGGGACATTGGGTTAATGTCTTGTGGCTATTGGATCAAAATTGCAAAATTTTCTTGTTGGAAGAGGGACAAAGCCGAGAGCTATCTCTCAAGCACAAGGTGTTATAATTTTTTCTAAGTGTAAATGAGCTAGTCTTGCACTAGTAGTAAGCTTATAACACACAATGGAGGGTTTAGATGTCCACAAATGTGAGGTTAGGATGGGTTTCACTTGGATCAAGCCTAGGTGGACAAGTTGACTTGTCAACAATGTCAAGCTTTGGAAGACTTATCTTGACCATGGTCGATGACCATTATACCGCATGATATTTCGACCAACACCGTGTGGGAGTGCCGCGTGTCGCCTACCGTTCGTCCGTAAAATTAAGTAACCTGCGTGAAGCGCATAAAAATGTAAAATTTCCTCGGGTGGGCCCAGCGACCAAATCGTAAAAATAAATTTCCATATTATTTATAAGTTCCATACTCTTCAAATAATGCATTTTGAGAATCAATTCTCAATAACGAACATTTTCCTTTCGACCTTGGAAGATTTCCGTCGGAAAAACAATTCTTCTTTTCGTACTAATTTCCAAGTCTTGATTCCTTCGTACATTCTCTTATACATGTCACGGACTTACGAGGTGTAACATTCTTCCCGCGAAACATTCGTCCGAATGTTCTTAGTCGATTGCCAAGCTATACACGCTCGGCACAATCTACATACTATACTGTCGATCAAAGCGCACAAGACCCGATGATGCCACACATGGCCACCACAACATGCGTAAACATAACAATGGACCTTCCGTCGCGGCCCTTCTCCAAAGCTTCGAAGGTTCTGATCTTCCAAAACACGGGATCCTTAGAGGTTCCTTTCTTTCCTTACTAGTCATGCTTTCGTACTTTCAAACTTATCTAGTACCGTGCAAAATCTCGATATCGTTTACGTTCTCGATCCTTGGAGTTACTAATCGAACACGGCCATTATCTACTTGAATTTCTGCTGAGGCTCTCGCCGGTCATACGACCTAGTTAGGTGGAGCAACGTCCACAAACTTCGTACAACAATTTACTAAACTTGGGCCTTGTATCCTCGGGACCTTATCGCATGCGGGACCATTTCTAGCAGCGTCACCGATTCCATACTATCGGTGACCGAAATGAGTCCTGACCGACTCATCGTCACCATAACTTCTCGTTCTTAGTGCGAAATAAATCTCTCTTATCTCGAGTGCTTCTTACCTATCCCTATTCACTAGAGGTTCGTCACATAAGCCAAAGTATTTCTCTTGTCTGATATTCCTGCTCGGTCTTACAACATACGGGGTAATTACAACTTGTGAACTTTATACAACTATAGTCTCGGTTCACTATCATTCTTGTCAACATTCTTAACTTTTCACTTACTAATCAAAGTATCCCTACCTGCAGGGTACTATCACTTAGCTGCTAGCACCGCTATCTTGGTCGATAACACGGCTTTCCTCGCGACCTATAGTCTTCTCTAGAAGCGGAGGCTGCAGTCTTGGGGCCTCAAAACTGTGCGAGAAGAACTCACAGGTGCGAACAACATCAGGTGTACCACTGGCATAAGCCTATCAACTCTCGAGTCGACTAGTAGCTCCTGCTACTCCTTTGCCATACAGGCATTTGTTGCCCTCGCCGGAGGCATCTTTGTAACTGTAATCGTCGAGAGAGGAATTTTCTTACTAACACGGCTCATGTACGATCTTAGAGTGAAAAGAATAGAAACCAACTCCTAAATGTCTGTAGCCTCCTGTTTATGGGTGTGGCGCGCCACACCGATAATCAAGACTCTACTAGACACGGTCTGCATGACATTCAGAGGTATTGCTCGATACCACTCTGTCACGGCCGAACCGGGCGTGGTGGTGCCCTACACAGGCACCGCCTGCATAACAATACAAGTAGTGCGGGCGAAATAACCTCTTTTTTTAAAACAAGCGTGCGTGCGAGGGCAAAGCCGACAAGGCTGCCGTATATCATAAACAAAAGACCTTTACCGATACGTGAGTCGATCCACGTATGAATACAGGACCTCAGGAGTTAAAGCTGAACTATGGCGGGACAAGGCCACGCGTACCCAAAACTATACAAAGCACATCTTGAAGGACATATACCAAAGATAAACTCGGAATAGAAGGAGCTTATCGAAAACCACGGCGGATCTACACGCGATCAGAAGCTGCGTACCTAAACTGCGGCATGACGCGGCCCGAAGGAAGTCGGTGCGAAGAATGTACCAAGTATGTGAGCGATGAAATGCGTAATAAAATCATAGCGATCTAAATAACACGGAGACATGTATGATATCAACCTCTGATGCATAACACATAGCGGTCATATCGAGTCGGGGGCGCGGGCCACCAAAGTCATTACTCGATATAACCGTGGGTCTCGCGCCCGTAATATCAATCGTGCGTGGAATCCTTCCTCGCTGGCGTGATCCGATGTAATAACACGATAAGGATACATGAACACGAAGTCCCATGTGTCCTCGATACCTCGTGGTCCCGTGCCGGAATCCCACCTCGTAAAAGCATGACCGTAGGGTAACCTGAAACAAATCGGGGCATATATGATAATCAAAATACAACACGTTGTGCCTTACTAACAATGAGAGTAAGCGATGGTATCCTTCTGATATAAACTAGGAAGCTCGTGATCAAGCGGGACCGTCCGCGCGCGGTATCATTTAGCAATCCTATTCACGGGACTATTTCACGCATAGGTCGCGTGGACGCGTGGTATTTCGCGTAAATTTGGACCGCCCGCGTGGGACTATTTCACCGCGTAAGCCGCTTCGTACCAGCGTGAGGTATTCCGCGCATAGGACTATTTCACCCGCGTAAGCCCGTACGGACTCGCGTGAGGTATTCTCGCGTAATGGTGGACCGCCCGCGTGGGACTATTTCACCGCGTAAGCCTGCGGACTCGCGTGAGGTATTCGCCGCGTCGTGGGTAGCAAATCCGCGGAATTATGCAAATGCCACAAACGGGAATGACCCGGCGATATACGATAGCACTGCAATGGCTATTTCCCGGCACACGTAGGCAATTCTCGATTAACAAGCCGAGTACTTATCACGGCATACTTAGACAAATTCTCAATTTATCAAGCCAAAGTACTAATCAAGGCACACGTAGAATAATTCTCTTTTAACAAGCCAAAGTACTTATCAAGGCACACTTAGAATAATTCTCTTTTAACAAGCCAAAGTACTTATCAAGGCGCACTTAGACAAATCCTCAATTTATCGAGCCAAAGTACTAATCGAGTTATCGTAGAATAATTCTCTTTTAACAAGCCAAAGTACTTATCAAGGCACACTTAGAATAATTCTCTTTTAACAAGCCAAAGTACTTATCAAGACACACAGACAAATCCTCGATTTATCAAGCCAAAGTACTAATCAAGTTATACGTAGAATAATTCTCTTTTAACAAGCCAAAGTACTTATCAAGACGCTTAGACAAATCCTCAATTTATCAAGCCAAAGTACTAATCAAGTTATACGTAGAATAATTCTCTTTTAACAAGCCAAAGTACTACGTGCGTACATTCCTTTATAAAGACTCCTTTACATGTAAAGCCCAAAGATACTAACACCGTAGTATCGAGCGTGTCTATTTTTCAAAGTAAGTTACTACACTTTTAGAAAACTCATTTCAAAGCTTGAAATCAAGTAACTCAAATTTTCACAATCTAGGCAACTTATGCGATTTAATCAAAATAGACGACTTTCTAAACCTTCATAGCCGTTATAACCAACTTCCCATAAAGCGTTATAACCACTTTATGGTTTTAAACGTATCCATTCCTTGATAACCAAGAGACTTATACTATTAAAACCAAGTATCCGCATCTTTACAAATCAGTTCTTAACTTTCAAAATACTTGAGTCTCTTGTGGTTAGAAAACAAGTTTTCTTCTACTTTTAAACCTCAAGTAACTTCACCCTTAACGCAAGTTACTTCTCTTAAATCATGTCATTTCTCCTCTTTTAAATCAAATAAGTAAATCACTCCTTTGACTCACAAAGTCATTATAATGACCTTTAGGTTTTAGAACTAAGGCCTTGCCAAAGATTTGAAACCACTTCCTTTTCAAGTCTCTATGTACTTTAAGAAAAATACCTTCACTTTTAAGAATCCAAACTTCCCTAAGGAAATGGATTATACTACTTACAATTTAAACATCAAAGTACACTCGAGAAGTACATAGAACAAATTCTATTTTAGGCAATCCAAATACAAGCGAGGAATGGATCGTTCGAGGAGTAGAACATACTTTCTTAATCTTAAGGAATCATGCTAGAAGGAGATAGTTCACATACCTTTTAGGCTAAAATCCTCGAGCTAAGCGAATCGCCGTACATAGAAGTGTCAACCTATAATGGTCCTGACAAGACTATCGACTTCTAGTCTCAACGTAGAATAATACTAAGTATTTGGTCTCAATTCTACGGAAAATCGGGCGACATTTCCTTTGTTTCTACTCACTTGCCACCTTTTTCAAGGTCGAATACAATAACTTGACCGCCACGTTTAAGGCTCGAGCAACAACGAACAAAGGGGATTACGCGCTGATGCGTGTAAAATTCGCCCGCGATTCATACGAAATAGTATAATGCTTCACTAGCCATTCTCGTGACATATAACCAATAACCTCGTCTTTTCCAATCCTTTTCCAATTTCAAGTTCTTAGGTCAACATGTTATTTAGTCATAAACAACCGGCAACTACAATTTCGCCCGTTAATCAACGTCGGCGACTTAAACTAATAATCGACTTGAATTCCAATCTTAAAGCTAAACATGCTAGATTTCGGATTAGGGTTCAATAGTCGATATAATTATCAAACTTCGTACTATATAACACATGCTTGCTAAAATCCATAGCTTCTGACCGTAAGTAAGTCTTAACTACTAAAGCGACAAAATTATACCTTTCGAGCCCTTAAAATTTCCAAGATCCAAAGTCGCGCCTTAGAAATTCTTAGCTCGCTTTCCATAAGTTCCAATCGCTCAAGCATTCCTTAGAGGCCTATGAAGAACCCATCTTGACTCCGTCTTCAAAGTTGAAGAACTCACTTAGTTTCAGCCTTTGCGACTAACGTAAAAATCGTTTTTAGAAATCTTTCTATTGAGATATCCTTACAATACCCTAAGGGACATTGGGTTAAAGTCTTGTGGCTATTGGATCAAAATTGCAAAATTTTCTTGTTGGAAGAGGACAAATGCCAGAGCTATCTCTGAAGCACAAGGTGTTCTAATTTTTCTAAGTGTAAATGAGCTAGTCTTGCACTAGTAGTAAGCTTATAACACCTGATGGAGGGTTTAGATGTCACAAATGTGAGGTTAGGATGGGTTTCACTTGGATCGAGCCTAGGTGGACAAGTTGACTTGTCAATGATGTCGAGCTTTGGAAGACTTATCTTGACCATGGTCAATGACCATTATACCACTGCAATATTTAGACCAACACCATGTGGGAGTGCCACGTGTCGCCTCTCGTTCGTCCATAAAATTAAAGTAACCTGGTGGGCCACAAAAATGTAAAATTTCCTCGGGTGGGCCCAGCGTGACCAAATCCGTAAAAATAAATTTCCATATTATTTATAAGTTCCATACTCTTCAAATAATGCATTTTGAGAATCGAATTCTCAATAACGAACATTTTCCTTCAGACCTTGGAAGATTTTCCGTCGGAAAAACAATTCTTCCTTTCGTACTAATTTCCAAGTCTTGATTCCTTTCGTACATTCTCTTATACATGTCTGGACTTACGAGGTGTAACATTCTTCCCCCGAAACATTCGTCCCGAATGTTCTTAGTCGATTGCCAAGTATACCGCTCCGGCACAATCTACATACTATGCTGTCGATCAAAGCGCACAAGACCAGCGATGCCACGCATGGCGCCACAACATCGTAAACATAACAATGGACCTTCCGTCGCGGCCCCCTTCTCCAAAACTTCGAAGGTTCTGGTCTTCCCAAACACGGGATCCTTAGAGGTTCCTTTCTTTCCTACTAGTCATACTTTCGTACTTTCAAACTTATCTAGTACCGTACAAAATCTCAATATCGTTTACGTTCTCCGATCCTTGGAGTTACTAATCGAACAGCCATTATGCTACTTGAATTTCTGCTAAGGCTCTCGCCGGTCATACGACCTAGTTAGGTGGAGCGCGTCCACAAACTCGTACAACAATTTACTAAACTTGGGCCTTGTATCCTCGGGACCTTATCATCGCGGGACCGTTTCTAGCTGACATCACCCGTTCCATACTATCGGTGACCGAAATGAGTCCTGACCCGACTCATCGTCACCCTTAACTTCGTTCTTAGTGCGAAATAAATCTCTCTTATCTCGAGGTACTTCTTACCCTATCCCTATTCACTAGAGGTTCGTCCACGTAAGCGAAAGTATTTCTGCATCTGATATTCCACTATCGGTCTTACACTTATACAGGGTAATTACAACTTGTGAACTTTATACAACTATAGTCTCGGTTCACCTATCATTCTTGTCGACATTCTTAACTTTTCACTTACTAATCAAAGTATCCCTACCTGCAGGGTACTATCACTATTTGCTAGCACGCTATCTTGGTCAATAACACGGCTTTCCTCATGACCTATAGTCTTCTCCTAGCAGAAGCTGGAGGCTCTGGTCTTTGGGGCCTCAAAACAGCGTGAGAAGAACTCGCTGCGGAACAACATCCGGTGTACCCTGGGCATAAGCCCTATCAACTCTCTCAGTCTGACTAGTAGCTCCTGCTACTCCTTTGCCCATACAGGCGTTTGTTGCCCTCGCGGAGGCATCTTGTAACCTGACAATCGTCGAGAGGAATTTTCTTACTAACACGGCTCTATGTACGATCTTAGAGTGAAAGAATAGAAACCAACTCCTAAATGTCCTGTAGCCTCTGTTTATGGGTGTGGCGCGCAACGCCGATGTCAGACTCTACTAGACACGGTCTGTAGACATTCAGAGGCGGCGCTCTGATACCACTCTGTCGCGGCCGAACCCGGGCGTGGTGGTGCCTACAGGCACCGCTACTGCATAACAATACAAGTAAGGTGCGGGCTGAAATAATACCTCATTTTTTTAAAACAAGCGTGCGTGCAAGGGCAAAGCCGACAAGGCTGCCGTATATCATAAACAAAAGACCTACCGTACGTGAGTCGATCCACGTATGAATCTGGACCTGCAGGAGTTAAAGCGAACTATGGCGGGACAAGGCCCGCCGTGCCCAAAACTATACAAAGCACATCTTGAAGGACATATACCAAAGATAAACTCGGAATAGAAGGAGCTTATCGAAAACCATGGCGAGGATCCTACACGCGATCAAGCTGCGTGCCTAAACTGCGGCGTGAGCGGCCCCGAAGGAGTCGATGCGAAGAATGTACCAAGTATGTGAGCGATGAAGTATTGTAATAAAATCATAGCGATCTAAATAACACGGGAGACATGTATGATATCGACCTACGATACATAACACATAGCGGTCATATCAGTCGGGGGCGCGAGCCACCGAAGTCGTTACTCGATATAACCATGGGTCTCGCGCCCGTAATATCAATCATGCGTGGAATCCTTCCTCGCTGCGGCAGTCCATGATGTAATAACACGAATAAGGATACATGAACACCAAGTCCGCTGTGTCCTCGATACCTCGTGGTCCGTGCCGGAATCCCACCTCGTAAAAGCATGACCATAGGGTAACCTGAACAAATCAGGGGACATATATGATAATCAAAATACAACACATTGTGCCTTACTAACAATGAGAGTAAGCGATAGTATCCTTACAATATAAACTAGGAAGCTCGTGATCAGCGGGACCGTCCGCGCGATGTCGTTAGCAATCTATTCTGGGACTATTTCACCCGCGTAGGTCGCGTGGACGCGTGAGGTATTCTCGCATAAATGGACCGCCCGCGTGGGACTATTTCACCGCGTAAGCCGCTTCCGGACCGCGTGAGGTATTCCGCGCATAGGTCTATTTCACCGCGTAAGCCATACGGACTCGCGTGAGGTATTCCTCGCATAAATTTGGACGCCGCGTGGGACTATTTCACCGCGCATAAGCCCTACGGACTCGCGTGGTGATACGGTATACCCGTATTTCGGAGTATGCGTGAGGGCGTGCGTGTACAATTTGAGCCTTAAGTAGGCATAGTTTCGAAATTTGTACACAAGTGCGAAAGAAGTCGTTTTTCGAAAGCGTTTCCACGACTTACGTTGGGAAAATTCGGCTATGTCATTTAGTATTTTGCGGATTTTCGGCGTGGAACATTTTTGGACCAGCGGGAGGGTGACCTTGTCACCCTCATTGGACGGCAAAGTGAGGGCTTGGCCTTGGCCGATTGGCTCCTCTTTTGTGCCTTGCTTTGTGGCTTGTTTTGTGGAGTGTTTTGTGGAGTGTTTTGTGGGTGCACTTGGCTTGATCTTGGCCTTACACTTGCCTAACACATGGATGGATCTTGGCCGTTGGTTGGCCTTTGGTTTTGCTATAAATACCCTCTCTTGGAAGACTTCTTCATCCTCTTCACTTGCCTAAGTCTTGAGAACCCCTCCTCCTCCTCTTGTTGACTCTCGTCCAGAGCCCTCTCCCACCTTGTGAAGGCCTTTTGGCGAAACCTTCCCTTTGTGAGCCAAAGCCGAGAACACCCCCACTTAGGGTGTTGTTCTCGTGTGGTACCACTTTGTGGTATTAAAATACTCCTCCAAGTATTGTTATAATGCCCAAAATACCTTGTATATACCTTGTAGTATTCCAAAGTTACCTCTATACGTGAGTCAGGAAATACTACCTTTTGTCCTTTTAGTCTCAAGCCAAGACCCTAAGGAAACCTTTGTTGGTTGAAGTTTTGGAGTAGAAGTTGGATAGAACTTCTAAGGGTTGTTTGGAGCACTCGGAGTAGGAGCTAAACCTTGCTCGGTAGCGACATTATACTCGGATAATTTTGGGCTTATCGGGGTAAACACTCTTTGTCCTTACATTGTAATTGGAAATTACATGTTGTAAGAATATATAGTTGAAGTATACTATATATAGAACTATACTTAATCTTGTGGCAATGTCTTTTGACTTAAGCTGAAGAATTAAGAAGCCCATGAGCTGTATTCTGGTAGACTTGTGTAGGATTCTTGTGTAGTAGGGTGTACGTCAGGTTAGGCGTGTGAAACCCACTCTGTTTGGCTTGGTAGCGGCCTCGATAGAGAAGGAGATTTCTGTTGTGGCGGGAGATCTTTGAATTTTACGTAGAATATTCTACGTTGTGGTCTAGATGATAATAAGCGCCTTGTGGCCTTATATTTTGAAGTACATAAGTGTGGAGCGATTTACTTGGCTTAAGGAGTAGCATTTGTTTGGGCGTTTTGCTATTAGTCGATGCTCGTCGCGAGGTATGTGAACCTCTTCCTATCTCTTCTAGCATGATATGTGTAAACTATGTGATGCGGTGAGCGTCGTGTGTTAGCGTGTTTGATTTTTCTTAAAACATAAAGTTTTATAACGGCTTTATGGGAAGTTGGTTATAACAACTTTATGTAGGTAAGAAAATACTTTGTGGTTTTAAAAGGTAACTGATGTGAATTATAACTGGCTTGTTATAATAAGAACTTGAGGTATTTCAAAGATTTATAAATCGTTTTGAAGGAAAGTAACACTTGGTTTTAAAGGTTTTAAAAAAGAGTTATACTAGCTTTATGGGAGTTAGGTATAATGTCTTAAGAGAGGTAAAGAAATGGTTTACTAATGTTTGAAGTTAAGAGACTTGATCTTATAAGATAAGAGACTTAACTTATTTGTTTAATGTGAATGTTTGTGTGAAACCTCATTCGTGAGTAATGAGTACTTGGTTTTATTTAAAGGGATAATGTTTTCTTGATTTTGGAAATCGAATGTGTATCGACAGGACCAACTGCGGCGTTAATAAAGGGAATGTATTGAATAATGATGAATTGTATTAAAACGGTAGAAACCTCATCTGCATAGAAACTAAGATGAGACAAAATGATATTACATTTTCTAGATCATAATCTTTGTAATAAGAATGTTGTAAACAAGAATAACCTACTCTTACGTGAAACATATATTACTCGATTGTTCTAAAAGGAATCAAATGATTAAGTTTATGAACTATGAAACCATTTGAAAATGAGAAGCTTGAGTAATTGAAACTAGGCAAAGCTGGAACTTAGGAAAGAATGTTGTTACTTGATTTTGAAAAGGAATGTGGGTTAGTCATTCTAATACTACGGTGTCGGGTGACTTTTATAAAAGTAATGGATCTCTTTTAAAAGAACTTAACGTATGTAGTACTTTGGAGTTAAAAACCGGACTTTGGCATAAAATGAAAGTACTTTGAGTTGTGTGAAACTTGCCTATGCTTGTTGTTGTGAAACTTGCCTATGCTTGTGATGATAGCCTTTGTTGTGCAAGTGTGGTATTTACGTATTCTGGCGTCTCTCGATAGAGGCGGTCGACTTGTTGAACTTACTTGGACATCTTTGGCGGTGATGGAGAATTCCACGGGTATGCTCGCGTTGATAGTGTTATTCCATGGACTAGCTCTCCATGGGGTTTCTTCTTGTTCGGCACAGGTATCGGTGGTCGGCTCACCGTCTTGCCGTCTCGTGGTGATTCGGCCTTGGTATCGGTAGTCGACCCTCGCGCTTGCCCGTTCGATTATAGTGGCGAAGTTTCGTGATCACAGCCTTAGGTCACTGGTGGTCGACCCTCGTACTGCCGGTCGCTGCGTGGCCGACGCCTTGATATCCGATAGTCGGCTCTCGCAACACCGTGTAAACCGTGTTTTGGTTGCATTGTATTATTGATGCGGTCGGATCTGGTAGTTATACTTGTCTGTGCGGTTTTTATAACACGTGGGACATGGTGTTCATGTATAATCCTTGGTATGGTTATATCATAAAGCTGCCGTGATGAGGAAGAAATTCCACGAACACAGTGATAATTTGGGCGTGAGTCCACTGTCTTGATATGCTGGTTATATGTTATATCTGTAGTTTGGTCATCATACATGTCTCTGCTTTATATAGACTATTATGATTTCATTTCTGATATTCTGATTTCACATACTTGGTACTGTTGTCTTGACCTCGCTTCGAAATTTGCGTTCAATCTGCGCGGTAAGTGCGTCAATTTGTCGATCCGCGTTTAGGATCTCATTTAGCGTTTTGGGAAGCTCGTTAGTCGGAGGCTTATCTTTGGTATGTTACCACAGTGCATGTAAGTTCTTATGCGTTCGGGGTATGGCGGGGCCACTGTCGTCATAGTTGTTGTATAAATCTTAGAAGTGCTGTAAATCTTGTTGTGGCGGGGTTGTAAAAGGATTAAAGCTATTCGGGTTTTATATATCACGAAGGCAAGCTGTTTTGGTTGCTTTGTTTATTTATTATATCTCTTATTTCTTGTGTAAAGTTTTTATTTCGTGGTTTTCTCGATGTTGTATCACTAGGGTGCGGGGTAAGGCACGATGTGAACCGAGTTGGGCGTCGCGAAAGTGGTATCGAGCGATTAATCCTCGGAAAGTGTCTGACCGTGTCTAGTAGAGTCTTGATTATCGATGTGTTGTGCACCACGTCTATGTCGAGGAGCTATAGGACATTTAGGATTGGTTTCCATTCTTCTCATTACGAGATCGTGCCTTAAGTGAGTGATAAGATTGGACCCTCGGCGTGTTCGTTTTACGATTATGCCTGCGAGCAACCGGGCGAGAAGGGCAAAGCGTGAGAGGATCTGCGAGTAAACGTGGCGAGACCACGATCTGAGCCTCGATCCGCGATGCAGGCGAGAGGAGATGAGTTACTGAGTAGGCCCGATTAATGGCGGGGTTGTGGCAGACTTGAGGATAGGTGGACCGCAGTTCGATGCACCGATGGTTCACCCTAGATCAGATAGTTCGAGGCTACGGGATTTTTACGAGTTGTAGGCGCGAGTTTTATGGGTGAGGCACGAGGATGATCGCGAGGAGTTCATCAAGCGATTCTGGATCGTAGTGATCGAGGCATCGGTCAGTCGGTGGCCACAGAGTTCACATCATTGCGTGATACGCGATCGGTAGTTTGATTCTTGGGAACTGTCGGGGAGAGCATGCACTTGTGGTATGGAGCGAGTTCTCGAGGCTTTTCTTGCACATTTCTTGCCTCCCGGATGAGAGGGCTCGGTAACAGATTTTGGTGTTCTGGCGAGCAGGCGTGCGGTTCGGGAAGTCTGATGTGGAGTTCGACTCATTGGCGATGCGTCCGCGTTAGTAGCTAGTATGGAGGATCGAGTGCCGATATGTTCTGAGCTCGATGATTGCCTAGCGAGAGTTGTTGGTGTAGCTCTTGTAGGAGCATGGACATTGCCGCGTGCGGCGTATACACTTGGATGTGAGGCGGATAAATCGGCGGAATGACGAAAGTCGGAGAAGAGGCGAGCAATGAGGGTCGCTTTAGTGACTTTGGCGGACCGCCTCGGCGTGAACTAGTTATGTACCTCGTCGATGCAGTGGTCCTCGCGATTTCGGGACGCCGGGATATTCGGGAAGTCGGGGCTCCGGGTTTCAGATTTTCGGGAAGCGAGTGCTCGCGGATGAGATGCCCTTGTCTCGGTGCGGCCGTTGTGGAAAGCTTCAGGGAGAGTGTCGTACTAACTCGGGAGATTGTTATTTTTGCGGCCAGGCCATCGGCAGAAGCTGTCCAGGCGAGTGGCATGGTAGGATAGCATGGACTCTTAAGCGATTGGGTTCTTCACCTTAGTAGCGAGCGGGATGTTTGTACGGAAGGCCCGGTAGAGTCGCGATGGGAGTTCCAGTTTTAGCGGTCCTTGAACCGCCTAGTTTGAGTATATCCTTAACCTACAGAGTTTTGTTTGTATTGATGTTCTTGATATGTTTAATGTTATGTTTGGATAGCTTTGTGCTAAAATGTGATTTAGAAACACAGTTAGTGAAAAGGGTAAGTCACAGGTAGTGTGAGATGGAAGTGGTAGCTTTCATGATGTGAAATAGTAAGATTGTTCGGATCGGGAACAAGAGTTGTTGATTGAAATTCGGGTTGAGGACCATTTACAGGTCAACCGTAACTTGATTTGGGGTGGGGTCGTCTGGGTGGTCACCAGGTGGTAGGGTCACGAGGTGCTAGGCCCAGTTTAGTTGACCATCGTATGAGTTCGTGGGTGTGTTCGACCAGAATCAGTTCGGGAAGGCCGGGAATGGCCTTAGAAATCGAGGTTAGTGAGATGACCAGTTGGGAGGTAGTGACTCGAGGGTTGGAAAGCGAGCGTTGAAAGAAGTGTGGTGCGGATACTAGAGCGAGTTCAGTGTTAGTGACGAGTACTACGAGAAGGAGAAGTGAGCGTGTGTTTTGTGGCGGTGTGGCATGATTGTTTTAAATGCGTATAGCGGTGAAGACTATCCGGCGCTGTTGTTTTGAGACCTAGAAGGAACATTGGGACGAATGTTTCTAAGAGGAAGAATGTTATACCGTATTTCGGAGTATGCGTGAGGGCGTGCGTGTACAATTTGAGCCTTAAGTAGGCATAGTTTGAAATTTGTACACAAGTGCATAGAAAAGTCGTTTTCGGCGAAGCGTTTCCACGACTTACGTTGGGAAAATTCCGGCTATGTCATTTAGTATTTTTGCGGATTTTTCAAGCGTGGAACATTTTGGACCAACGGGAGGTGACACTTGTCACCTCGTTGGACAACAAAGTGAGGGCTTGGCCTTGGCGATTGGCTCCTCTTTTGTGCCTTGCTTTGTGGCTTGTTTTGTGGAGTGTTTTGTGGAGTGTTTTGTGGGTGCACTTGGCTTGATCTTGGCCTTACACTTGCACTACACATGGATGGATCTTGGCCGTTGGTTGGCCTTTGGTTTTGCTATAAATACCCTCTCTTGGAAGACTTCTTCATCCACTCTTCACTTGCCTAAGTCTTGAGAACCCTCCCTCCTCTTGTTGACTCTCGTCCAAGCCCTCTCCTTGTGAAGGCCTTTTGGCGAAACCTTCCCTTTGTGAGCCAAAGCGAGAACACCCCTCCACTTAGGGTGTTGTTCTCGTGTGGTACCCACTTTGTGGTATTAAAATACTCCTCCAGTATTGTTATAATGCCCAAAATACCTTAGCCTTATACCTTGTAGTATTCCAAAGTTACCTCATCGTGAGTCAGGAAATACTACCTTTTGTCCTTTAGTCTCAAGCCAGAACCTAAGGAAACCTTGGTTGGTTGAAGTTTTGGAGTAGAAGTTGGATAGAACTTCTAAGGGTTGTTTGGAGCACTCGAGTAGGAGCTAAACCTTGCTCGGTAGCGACATTATACTCGGATAATTTTGGGCTTATCGGGGTAAACACTCTGTCCTTCTATTGTAATTGGAAATTACATGTTGTAAGAATATATAGTTGAAGTATACTATATATAGAACTATACTTAATCTTGTGGCAATGTCTTTTGACTTAAGCTTTGAAGAATTAAATGGAAGTGACGTATTCTGATAGACTTGTGTAGGATTCTTGTGTAGTAGAATTGTACGTCAGGTTAGGCGTGTGAAACCCACTCTGTTTGGCTTGGTAGCGGCCTCGATAGAGAAGGAGATTTCTGTTGTGGCGGGGAGATCTTCTTAGAATTGTAGAATATTCTCGTTGTGGTCTAGATGATAATAAGCGCCTTGTGGCCTTATAGGTTGAAGTACTACGTGTGGCGCGATTTACTTGGCTTAGGAGTAGCCGTTGTTTGGAGCGTTTTGCTATTAGTCGATACTAAATCGCGAGTATGTGAACCTCTTCCTATCTCTTCTAGCATGATATGTATAAACTATGTACGGTAGGCGTCATGTGTGCTTGTGTTTGATTGTTCTTAAAACATAAAGTGTTATAACGGCTTTATGGGAAGTTGGTTATAACGACTTTATGTAGATAAGAAAATACTTTGTGGTTTTAAAGGTAAGCGATGTGAATTATAAGCGGCTTGTTATAATAAAGAACTTGAGGTATTTCAAAGATTTATAAATCGTTTTGAAGGAAAGTAACACTTGGTTTTAAAGGTTTTAAAAAAAAGTTATACTAGCTTTATGGGAGTTAGGTATAATGTCTTAAGAGAGGTAAAGAAATGGTTTACTAATGTTTGAAGTTAAGAGACTTGATCTTATAAGATAAGAGACTTAACTTATTTGTTTAATGTGAATGTTTGTGTGAAACCTCATTCGTGAGTAATGAGTACTTGGTTATATTTAAAGGGATAATGTTTCTTGATTTTGGAAATCAGAATGTGTATCGACAGGACCTGCGAGCGTTAATAAAGGAATGTATTGAATAATGATGAATTGTATTAAAACCATAGAAACCTCCATCTTCATAGAATCTAAGATGAGAGAAAATGATATTACATTTTCTAGATCATGGCTGCTGTAATAAGAATGTTGTAAACAAGAATAACCTACTCTTTAGTGAAACATATATTACTCAATTGTTGTAAAAGGAATCAAATGATTAAGTTTATGAACTATGAAACCATTTGAAAATGAAGCTTGAGTAATTGAAACTAGGCAAAGCTGGAACTTAGGAAAGAATGTTGTTACTTGATTTTGAAAAGGAATGTGGGTTGGTCATTCTAATACTACGGTATCGGGTGACTTTTATAAAAGTAATGGATCTCTTTTAAAAGAACTTAACGTATGTAGTACTTTGGAGTTAAAGCCGGACTTTGGCATAAAATGAAAGTACTTTGAGTTGTGTGAAACTTGCCTATGCTTGTTGTTGTGAAACTTGCCTATGCTTGTGATGATAGCCTTTGTTGTGCAAGTGTGGTATTTACGTATTCTGGCGCGTCTCTCGATAGAGGCGGTCGACTTATTGAGAACTTACTTGGACATCTTTGGCGGTGATGGAGAATTCCGCGGGTATGCTCGCATTGATAGTGTTATTCCGTGGACTAGCTCTCCGTAGGGTTTCTTCTTCGGCTGGGTATCGGTGGTCGGCTCTCGTGCTTGCCGTCTCGTGGTGATTCGGCCTTGGTATCGGTAGTCGACCTCGCGCTTGCCGGTTCGATTATAGTAGCGAAGTTTCGTAATCTGACCTTGGTCACGGTGGTCAGCCCTCGTACTTGCCGGTCAGTGCGTGGCCGGCCTTGGTATCCGATGAGTCGGCTCTCGCGCCGTGTATCCGTGTTTTGGTTGCATTGTATTATTAGTGCGGTCGGATCTGGTAGTTATACTTGTCTGCGGTTTTATAACACGTGGGACATGGTGTTCATGTATAATCCTTGGTATGGTTATATCATAAGCTGCCGCGGTGAGGAAGAAATTCAGACACGAGTGATAATTTGGAGGCGTGAGTCCACTGTCTTGATATTGCGGTTATATGTTATATCGTAGTTTGGTCATCATGTCTCTGCTTTATATAGACTATTATGATTTCATTTCAGTATTCTGATTTCACATACTTGGTACTGTTATCTTGACCTCGCCCGGGGTGCGTTCATCTGCGGTAGAATGCGTCATTGTCGATCCGCGTTTAGGATCTCATTTCAGCGTTTTGGGAAGCTCGTTCCGTCGGAGGCTTATCTTTGGTATGTTACCACAGTGCAGTAAGTTCTTATGCGTTGGGGTATGGCGGGCCCTGTCGTCATAGTTGTTGTATAAATCTTAGAGTGTAAATCTTGTTGTGGGCGGGGTTGTAAAAAGTTAAAGCTATCGAGTTTTATATATCACGAAAGCAAGCTATTTTTGGTTGGCCTGTTTATTTATTATATCTCTTATTTCTTGTGTAAAGTTTTTATTTCCGCTGGTTTTCTCTGATGTTGTATCACTAGGGTGCCCGGGGTAAGGCACCAGTGACGGGCCCGGGTTCGGGGCGTCACATATTCCTCGCATTGTGGGTAGCAAATCCACGGAATTATGCAAATGCCACAAACAGGGAATGACCCGGCGTGATATACGAATAGCACTGTGGCATTTATTTCCGGCCACGTAGGCAATTCTCGATTAACAAGCCAGTACTTATCACGGCATACTTAGACAAATTCTCAATTTATCAAGCCAAAGTACTAATCAAGGCATACATAGAATAATTCTCTTTTAACAAGCCAAAGTACTTATCAAGGCACAGAATAATTCTCTTTTAACAAGCCAAAGTACTTATCAAGACGCACAGACAAATCCTCAATTTATCAAGCCAAGTACTAATCAAGTTATACGTAGAATAATTCTCTTTTAACAAGCCAAAGTACTTATCAAGGCACAGAATAATTCTCTTTTAACAAAGTACTTATCAGGCAGACCTTAGACAAATCCTCAATTTATCAAGCCAAAGTACTTATCAAGGCACACTTAGAATAATTCTCTTTTAACAAGCCAAAGTACTTATCAAGGCACACTTAGACAAATCCTCAATTTATCAAGCCAAAGTACTAATCAAGTTATACATAGAATAATTCTCTTTTAACAAGCCAAAGTACTAATCAAGTTATACATAGAATAATTCTCTTTTAACAAGCCAAAGTACTTATCAAGGCACACTTAGACAAATCCTCAATTTATCAAGCCAAAGTACTAATCAAGTTATACGTAGAATAATTCTCTTTTAACAAGCCAAAGTACTACGTGCGTACATTCCTTTATAAAGACTCCTTTATGTAAAGCCCCAAGATACTAACACGTAGTATCAGGCGTGTCTATTTTCAAAGTAAGTTACTACACTTTTAAAACTCATTTCAAGCTTGAAATCAAGTAACTCCAAATTTTCACAATCTAGGCAACTTATGCCGATTTAATCAAAATAGACAACTTTCTAAACCTTCCATAAAGCCGTTATAACCAACTTCCCATAAAGCCGTTATATAACTTATGGTTTTAAACGTATCCATTCCTTGATAACCAAGAGACTTATACTATTAAAACAAAGTATCACATCTTACAAATCAGGTTCTTAACTTTCAAAATACTTGAGTCTCTTAATAGTTAGAAAACAAGTTTTCTTCTACTTTTAAACCTCAGTAACTTCACCCTTACATAAGTTACTTCTCTTAAATCATGTCATTTCTCCTCTTTTAAATCAAATAAGTAAATCACTCCTTTGACTCACAAAGTCATTATAAGGACCTTTAGGTTTTTAGAACTAAGGCCTTGCCAAAGATTTGAAACACTTTTTCAAGTCTCTATGTACTTTAAGAAAAATACCTTCACTTTTAAGAATCCAAACTTCCCTAAGGAAATGGATTATACTACTTCCAATTTAAACATCAAAGTACACTCGAGGAAGTACATAGAACAAATTCTATTTTAGGCAATCCAAATACAAGCAAGGAATGGATCATTCGAGGAGTAGAACATACTTTCTTAATCTTAAGGAATCATGCTAGAAGGAGATAGTTCACATACCTTTTAGCTAAAATCCTCAAGCTAAGCCGAATCGCGTACATAGAAGTGTCAACCTATAATGGTCATGACAAGACTATCAACTTCTAGTCTCTAACGTAGAATAATACTAAGTATTTGGTCTCAATTCTACGGAAAATCGGGACATTTCCTTTGTTTCTACTCATGCCACCTTTTTCAGGTCGAATACAATAACCAACACGCCACATTTAAGGCAAAACAACCAAACAAAGGGGATTACACGCCTTACAATGCGTAAAATTCGCCCCACAATTCATACCAAATAGTATAATACTTCACTAGCCATTCTCGGACATATAACGATAACACTCGTCTTTTCCAATCCTTTTCCAATTTCAAGTTCTTAGGTCAACATGTTATTTAGTCATAAACAACCAACAACTACAATTTCCTTCGTTAATCAACATCGACGACTTAAACTAATAATCACTTGAATTCCAATCTTAAAGCTAAACATGCTAGATTTGGATTAGGGTTCAATAGTCGATATAATTATCAAACCGTACTATATAACATGCTTGCTAAAATCCATAGCTTCTGACCATAAGTAAGTCTTAACTACTAAAGCGACAAAATTATACCTTTCAAGCCCTTAAAATTTCCAAGATCAAAGTCGCCTTAGAAATTCTTAGCTCGCTTTCCGTAAGTTCCAATCGCTCGAGCATTCCTTAGAGGCCTATGAAGAACCCATCTTGAAGCTCCGTCTTCAAAGTTGAAGAACTTCGTAGTTTCCGCCTTGCGACTAACGTAAAAATACGTTTTTTCCGAAATCTTTCTATTGAGATATCCTTACAATACCCTAAGGGACATTGGGTTAAAGTCTTGTGGCTATTAGATCAAAATTGCAAAATTTTCTTGTTGGAAGAGGGACAAAGCCGAGAGCTATCTCTCAAGCACAAGGTGTTATAATTTTTTCTAAGTGTAAATGAGCTAGTCTTGCACTAGTAGTAAGCTTATAACACCTGATGGAGGTTTAGATGTCCTGAATGTGAGGTTAGGATGGGTTTCACTTGGATCGAGCCTAGGTGGACAAGTTGACTCAACAATGTCAAGCTTTGGAAGACTTATCTTCAACCATGATCGATGACCATTATACCGCTTGCAATATTTCGACCAACACGTGTGGGAGTGCCACGTGTCGCCTCTCGTTCGTCCATAAAATTCACGTAACCTCGTGGTAGCGCAAAATGTAAAATTTCCTCGGGTGGGCCCAGCCAAATCAGTAAAATAAATTTCCATATTATTTATAAGTTCCATACTCTTCAAATAATGCATTTTGAGAATCGATTCTCGATAACGAACATTTTCCTTCGACCCGGAAGATTTTCGTCGGAAAAACAATTCTTCCTTCGTACTAATTTCCAAGTCTTGATTCCTTCGTACATTCTCTTATACATGTCCTGGACTTACGGTGTAACACGCAGAGTGCTACCTCGAAGCAGTGCGGGTTGGCCATAACATATGACCCGACCAACTTAACGCATCGATCTTGTTTCCGTCGGAACAATCTTACCTACAGTCATAAGCTACCACTTCATTTTACCACCCAGAATTTCCCACAATTACTCACGTATACTTATACATTCGACAAAGATCACATAAAATCTTGTACTCAAGTCGGCCTTACATCTAAGGTCATGTTGTAATATTCTAAGGTTCATCATTTTCTCACCCCCAGGCTTACCCTTTTTTCACTAACTAGGCTTATAACTTACATCAACATACATTAAAACATACAAAACTCTAGAGGGTTAAGGATATACCTGAAAATAGGCGGTTCAAGGACTAAAGCGGGAACCTCGCGACCTCTACGGTGGCTGGTATATGAACATCTGCTAGCTATGGAAGGTGAGGAACCGTGATCTAGTAGTGCATGCTATCCGATCTACCACAGTGGACGATCTCGATCAAATGGCCTTGTCGGCGCAAGTATAGCAATCTCCCAAACCGATCGACATTCCCATGGGCTTTACCACAGCGGTCGGCCCCGAGATCGGTGGCCTCGTCGTGGCACTCTACTCGCGAAAATCTGAACCACGGAGCCACGACACGCTCTGAACGAATATCCCAAGCGTCCGAAGCGGCGGTGGGGACCACTTAATCTGGCGTTGGCGCATCGCGGCTTCTTCTGGCGGTCCAACTCGAAAGTCACCAAGGACCTGCTATTACGGCCTCTTCTGCTGATCTTGGTCAATTCGTTAGTCGATTTCTCGCTCCTCATCGGTGCATAAGCTGCGTGCGGGCAATGTCCATGCCGGTGAAAAACTACACGAACAACTTTACGCTGGGTAATCATCGAGCCACGTAACATATCGGTGCACTCGATCCTCGTACTAGCTCTTGCGGGGGCGTCTGGGCGATGAGTCGAACTCCACATTGTACTCCGAACGTGCGCTCGTTACGCCTGACACCAAAAATCTGTCGGCGAGCCTCCTCATACGTGGAGGCGAAATGTCAAGAAATGCCACGAGAACTCGTCCCGTATAGTGGAAGTGCATTCTCTCCGGGACAACTCCGTGAATCAAACGATCATTGCGGTATCCGCGCGGCCGATCACGAACCTAGGACCAGCGGCTCGGTCTCAGTGCCTTGATCACTCTCGTGATCATGTGGCGTATCGGATGAACTACTGCGGATCATCCTGAGGCCTCGACCCTTAAAACTGCGGCGACCTCTGACTCGAAAAATCCGTAGCCTCAAGCTATCGATCTAGGGTGAACCGCGGTGCTCACTGGGCTGCTGCGTCGATCGTCCTCAGTCGGCCTGACCACGGCGTTCGCGGGCTCCTTGTAACCCGTCTCTACGCTCCGGTGTGGGGTGGAGGCTCAGTCTTGTGGTATCTGTAGAGGCGCATTGCTCTACTCGCGACTCCTCTGCTGCGCCCCGCCCGGGCGGGTTGCCTGCGGAGGCATAGCGGTAGAGGAAAGGAATCGTCGGAGGGTCGACTTATCACGCGACTCTGGGCACGATCTCGGAATGAGAAGAATGAAACCAATCCTAAATGTCCTATAGCCTCACGATTATAGATGTGGTGCGCGACACGCCGATAATCAGACTACTACTAGACAGTGCGTAGACACTTTCAGGACTAAGCGCTCGATGCCACTTTTGTCACGACCGGGCGACGTGGTGTGTCTACCTCGGGCACCCTAGTGATCTGACATCGGAGAAAAACCAGTGAAATGAAAACTTAAACATATAAATAGATATAGATCAAGATGAAAATAGGCCACCAAAGCGGTTGCCTTTCGGCATTATATATATATCGACCTTTGAGCGATTACAATCCTTACAACGACCGCAGTGATTACTCTGGACCTCTAAGATTTTTACAACAACTATGTGGGCGGGGCCCGCCGTACCACGAATGTACAAGAACCTCTGATTCGGGTGGCATCGACAGCTGGGCGTGGCGGTGCCTTACCGGAGCACCCTAGTGACCTGACATCAGTGTCGTGAACATAAAACAACAACATGAGATAACGAAATATAAAACAATAATGCGTGAAAACTTGCCTTTGGCATATATATAACCATCAACTCTTTTACAAATGAACAATCCTTTTTACAACCACCACTTTAGCGATCTACACGGACCTGCAGAATGATCGACCATGATGGCGGGCGGGGCCATAAACCACGAATGTAAACACTTACTCTGACGAGGACTATACGGCTGATAAGCCTCGGAAGCGGAGCTTCCAACGCTGACTTGTGACCACGAGAGCTAGGATCGATGGCGTGTACCTCGACTGCGGCATGAGCGCGGCCCCAGAAAGGAGTCGGTCTGCAGTGCAGAGTATGTGAAACTAAAAATAAATCGTAAATGAAATCATAGTAGTCTATACAAAGCGGGGAGACATGTATGATAACGAACTACGATTCACCATAAATAGCGATCATGTCAAGTCGAGGACTCGCGCCAAGTCATCACTTAATTTAACAATGGGTCTCACGCCGCGGCATCAATCGTGCGTGGAATACCTTCCCATGCCGGCGATTTATGATATACAAGCACGAGGAATACATGAACACGGTCCCACGTGTCTAATAAAGCTATCGGGAGTAAATGCGAAGGCATGGCGACTACTAACGCCGCAGTACCAACAAGGTCATAAAGCGTATCATAAGATCTGTCTGAACCGCCACGTGATCAAAGGCGGCCACTTGCGCGGTATCTAATGTCGCGCGTCTAGTCACAGAACTTCCGCGACTCCGCGTAGGCCAATCTCGTCGGCCCGCGTGAGGTATTCCGCGTCGGTAGCTCTCCCGGCATCGTCACGGACGCGATCGCGTAGCGCGAGGACCGCGTGCCCGTAAGGGCGTCGCTAACACGGAACTCGTAGCTCCGCATAGGCCCCGGGACCGCGTGAGGTATTCTCGAATCATGGTCCCCGGACACTTTGAGTCTACCGCGTGGAGGCGACTTAACCCGGAATCATCTCGAGATGAATGCCACAATACTATCATAACGTGATAGTTAATAAGCACAATCGAGAAACCCCTTACACAAACATCACGAATACTAACACGTAGCATCCTAACACGTTTACTTATCAAGGCAACAAGAAAGTATTACAAGGCTATCACAAACCAATACAATCAAGTTATTCACACGGTGCTTTCTACTAACAAGTTGGTATCATCCCCAAAGTACTTCACATTAAAATCTAAAAAAGATCTGTTTCTTTCACGTAAGTCACCTGATACGTAGTATAAAATAGAGTGGTCCTTTTAAGAAACCAAAACTCTTACCTTTGTAAAATCAAGTAACAACATTATTTTCCAAGCGTCCAAGTTTGCCTAATTTCAAATGTTCACGTTTCTTATTTTAGAAAGGTTAAGTTCATAGTCTTATTCATTTAAGAATATAATTCTCTTTTAAACAATCGAAACATAAGCCTTATGTGTGAGTAGGATATTCTTGTTTATAACAATCTTATTCTGTGACCATGATCTAGGAAATATCATTTTGTCTAAATCTTAGCTTACATGCGGATGGAAGTTTCTCTTGGTTTTCATAATACTTAATTATTCAAAACATTTCCTTTTATTATGACTGCGATGGTTTGTCGATACGTTCGATTTCGAAATCGGTAAAGCATTCTTAAGCCGTTATACCTAACTTCCCGTAAAGCTAGTATAACTCTTAAGTTTTCAAACACCAAGTATTACTTCTCCTTTCAAAATGATTCAAAAATCTTTTGAAAATACTTCAAGTTCTTTCTTACCATATAACAAGCGGTTATAGTTCAAATCGATTACCTTTTAAAAACCACATGTATTTTTCTTACTAACGTAAAATGTTATAACCAACTTCCCGTAAAGCGGTTATAACACTTTATGTTTTAAACCACTCAAACACATTTAGCACGTATGCGTCTGGTACTACATAGTTTACACATATCATGCTAGAGAGATAGGAAGAGGTTCACATACCTCGCGACGATATCGACTCATAGCAAAATGCTCAATGCTTGGCGTCGGCTACCGTAAGCCCGTGGATCGCGCCACTGCGTAGTACGTCGCCTATAAGGCCACAAGGTGACATTAACATTTAGGTCTCGTCGTAGAACCTCTGAAAATTCGACCTTCCCCACAGCGACAAATCTCCTCTCTATCGAGTAGGCTGCAAGCCAACGGGGTTATACATCTAACCTAGCGGGTACAATTCTACTCCGCGGTACTCTACTACCAAGTCTCATGTCTGATCCTATGTAATTCTGATTCGATTCGGATTCTTGGGCTTAAGTCAAAAGACATTGCGCGATGCTAAGCAGTTCTATATATAGTATACTTGACTATATAATCTAACAACATGTAATTTCCAATTCTGATAGAGGACAAGATATTTACCTCGATAAGCCCATAATTATCCAAGTATAAAAAGTCGATCTGGGCAATCGTTTAGCTCGACTCAGCGCTCGACCAGCTCTAAACCACCCTTAGAAGTTCTAACCAACACACAATACTCAACGGACTATGGAGATTTTCTAGGGTTTCGGTTTGTGGTGGGAAGTATAATAGTATAATGGGCTTTTTGTAAAGGTATAACCTTAGAATACAACAAGGTATAAGGCTAAGGTAATTTGGGCATTATAACAATACTTGGAGTATTTCTATACCACAAAGGGGGTATTATCTGAAAGCAACTAGGCTGGGGGTGCCGGCTAGCACCTCAAAGGAGGGTGTCTGCCCTCGGCCTGCCAGGGGACTCCGGCGAGGGGAGGGAGGGCTCTCGGCCAAGACACCGCCTGAGGGGAAGGAAGAAGCTTTCAAGACTTAGGCAATTTGTGAATGAATTAGTCTTCCGAGGGAGGGTATTTATAGGTCAAGTGAAAGCCAACCAATGGCCAAGATTACACCAGTGTTAGGCAAGTGTAGGGCCAGATTCACCGTGTGTACCTTGACTTGCACACAAAATATCTACAAAATATCTACCACTTGGCATCCGCACCGTCGAGCAGCCCGCGCCGCTGATGAGAGGGTGCCAAGTGCGCCCTCTCGTTGGTCCAAAATGTTCGTCTCTCGGAAAAATCATAAAATACTAAATGACATAGCGGAAATTCCCTACGAAGTGTGAAAGCGTTTAGCCAAAGCGACTGGCAAGGTGTTATGCACAAACATAATTCGGCCCAAAGGTGCCACATGGGGTGACACGTGTAAGCCCCGATTAAATCAAAATATTTGTCTTGAAAATATCCAAAGCGGCCAAAATCTCAAAATCAGCGGGCCCCACAAAAGTAAATTTCTCGTGGGCCCGTGACCATTCAGAAAATAAAATTCCATAATTCTCTAATATTCCGGAAGTCAGAATACCAAATCGGGAATCAATTCCGTTATGAACCTTTTCCTTCACAAAAGCGGAAACTTTTAGTGGAAAAATCGCCTCTTTCTTCTTTCCGATCTTTACGTGTTCTGTCGTGCGTCCTCGCATACATACGGAACTACGGGGTATAACATTCTTCCCCAGAAACATTCGTCGAGATGTTCCTTCTAAATCTCAAGCGAACACGTGGCGGTATAGTCTTCACTCTTATACTTACGAAACAATCTGCCACGGTGGCCATGGAAACACTGCGCAAAACTTACATCTAAGTCCACGAGGAAACACCTCTACATCACCACAAATAATGCTACTTTGCCACTTTGCACGAGATACCACTTTGTCGCTTTGCGCGAGCCTTGCTCCGGCGACCCGACAAATGGTGCAGGCTGCGTCACGATCTTGAAGGTATCGTACACTCGAATTCTTACCACATTTAAATCGCTAGTATCCAAAACTCGGGGTTACTATCTCTAGTGGTCATCATTAGCGGGAACATTACGGATGGATCTTGATACTTTCCGAACATAACAATCTGAAAGACCGGACGTCCTTTACCAAGTCGGACGGCAAATGCTAACGTATAGGCAACTGGCCTATTCTTCACATGAACTCACAAAGGCCCAAGTAACTCGGGCTAAGTTCATACATTTCCAAAACTCGTCACACCCTAACGGGGTGGTACTTTCAGAAGACCGACCGTCGGCACGAACTCTGGCGTCGTCGCGATTATCGCACAATTCCTCTGTGCGAACTTCTTACAGACAAGCTACCATTATCGCGATCTGTTGGAACAAGCTGAACCAACTATACGAACGACCAACATCAGACCAATCGGCCGTGACTTGCATTACGCCCCAAGGCGTCGCGAGGCGACATCGAACAACGAAATGGTAGCTTAAAACACCCGGAGGAACAGCGATCCTCGCGGCTACCCGAAATCAAAACAACGGCGAGGCGAATGCGTCTGAGGAACTACTTTGAGTTCTAGCCTGCAGTACAAACTCGAGAAGAGAAAGCAGTAGTACCACAGGCTCCATTTGTCGTCGTAAGGTGAAGGTAGGCACCGTGCAACCTCGTGACCTTTTGGATAACATCAACAACTGCGAGAGCGACCACGGCCAGAAGAACCACGATGGTGCCCGTCGGCCCGACCAGCTGGTCGAGCATCCACGAACTTGCGGCTAACTAAACATGGGCTAACACCCTCGGCCTACCACGGGCGGGACCACGCCTGGCCCGCGCGCCACGCGGCGGGTTGACCCGACGTAGCCTCAACCCGGCATTGCGCCAAACACTAGCTCCCGAAGGAATAATTTCACAAATCATATTCTGAAAACCTAGCGGTCTTCCCAGCTCGACTACCTTCTTTCAAATCACGCTACTCGGGGACTTATCCTGAACATGGCTCGCGTGCACTATGCACTCCTAAGGGTCAAACATAACCTACACCTTTCTCGAGATGGCCACCTCTAAGGTCTTTCGTATAACACTCTAAGGCTCACGCCTTCTCTATCCCCAAAATCTTACTCGGTTAACCACCATGATTCTAATCACAACTAACACTTTGCTATCGAACATAGCACTTAAGGTATACTCGCGCGAAAGTTCAGAGGGCCTGCTGCTCACGGCCCTCTTCTGCGCCCTGGTTAACGCGTCGATCTCTACGTTGCTCGACTGCTGCTGCGCGTAAGCGTACGAGCCATGCTCGAGCCTAGCGAAGAATTACTCTTGCACAACCCTCTGTAGGTAGTCATCAAGACTCGTGGTACATCGGTATAATCTCTGGTAGCCAAATCTATAGCTAATGTGAGTCGCCTCTTTGCAATCTATATTCCTTGTTCGATGCGTGGGCGAAGGTTCAAATATCATGGCGCGATGGAGCTGCCGTCGCCGTGCTAAACTCTGCTTTGGGGCTAGTGGCGTCGCAAAACTCCCGAATGAAGCACTACCTAGGTAATGATTGGGCTGTGCCTCGCCACCCTACGAACTCTGCTCGCGGCTCGCCGGTGCCTTGCCCTCTGGGCTCGGGTTGCCTGCGCGGAGGCATAGCGATAAGGAAAGGATTTCGTCGGAGGGTTGACTTACAACACGGCTCACAGGCACGATCTCGAGTGAGAAGAATAGAAACCAATCCTAAATATCCTATAGCCTCACGATTATTGATGTGGTGCGACACGATAATCAAGACTCTCTTGAATCTGATGCTGAGACACTTTCAGAGGATTAAGCGCTCGATACCACTTTGTCACGACGGCGGGCGTGTTGGTGCCTTACCGGGCACCTAGTGACACAACATCAGTGTCAGTGGAACATAAAACAACAACGTGAGATATGAAATATAAAACAATAATCTGTGAAAACTTGCCTTTGGCGTATATATAACCATCGACTCTTTTACAAATGAGCGGCAATCCTTTTACCAACCACGCCTGCGCGATTACTACGGACCTCTAAGAATGATCGACCTGATGGCGGGACGGGGCCCGCCAAACCCACGAATGTAAACACTTACTACGACGGGGACTATACGTGATAAGCCTCGGAGAAGCGGGCTTCCAATATTGAGCTGTGACCACGAGCTAGGATCGATGTGATGTACCTCGACTGCGGCATGAGCGGCCCGAGGAGTCGGTCTACAGTGCGAGTATGTGAAACTAAAATAAATCGTAAATGAAATCATAGTAGTCTATACAAGCGGGAGACATGTATGATAACGAACTCTGATTCACCATAAATAGCGATCGTATCAAGTCGGGACTCGCGCCTCAGTCGTCACTTAATTTAACAATGGGTCTCACGCCCGCAACATCAATCGTGCGTGGAATACCTTCGCCATCCTGCGGCGGTTTATGATATACAAGCACGAGAATACATGAACACGGGTCCGCTGTGTCCTAATAAAGCATGCGAGGTAAATGCGAAGGCATAGCCGACTACTAACACCAGCAGTACCAACAAGGTCATAAAGCGTATCATAAGATCTGTCTAGACGCCACATGATCAAAGGCGGCCACTTGCGCGATATCTAATGTGCGCGTCTAGTCTGAACTTCCGTGACTCCGCGTAGGCCAATCTCATCGGCGTGAGGTATTCCCCGCATCGGTAGCTACTCCGGCGTCGTCACGGACGCGATCCGCGTGGCGCTGAGGACGCGTGCCCGTAAGGGCGTCACTAACACGGAACTCGTAGCTCCGCGTAGGCCCCAGGACCCGCATGAGGTATTCTCGAATCATGGTCCTGGACCGCTGAGTCTACCCGCGTGGAGGCAACAACCGGAATCATCTCGAGATGAATGCCACAATACTATCATAACGGTGATAGTTAATAAGCACAATCGAGAAACCCACACACAAACATCACAAGATACTAACACACGTAGCATCTAACACGTTTACTTATCGAGGCAACAAGAAAGTATTACAAGGCTATCACAAACCAATACAATCAAGTTATTCACACAGGTACTTCTACTAACAAGTTAGATATCTATCCCAAAGTACTTCACACATTAAAATCTAAAAAAGATCTGTTTCTTTCACATAAGTCACCTGATACGTAGTATAAAATGGTATTTGTCCTTTTAAAAACCAAAACTCTTACCTTTGTAAAATCAAGTATGACATTATTTTCCAAGCGTCCAAGTTTGCCTAATTTCAAATGTTCACGTTTCTTATTTTAGAAAGGTTAGTAGTTCATAGTCTTATTCATTTAAGAATATAATTCTCTTTTAAACAATCGAAACATAAGCCTTATGTGTGAGTAGGATATTCTTGTTTATAACAATCTTATTACAATGACCATGATCTAGGAAATATCATTTGTCTCATCTTAGCTTACATGCGGATGGAAGTTTCTCTTAGTTTTCATAATACTTAATTATTCAAAACATTTCCTTTTATTAACGCTGGTGGTTTGTCGATACACGTTCGATTTCGAAATCGGTAAAGCATTCTTAAGCCGTTATACCTAACTTCCCATAAAGCTAGTATAACTCTTAAGTTTTCAAACACCAAGTATTACTTCTCCTTTCAAAATGATTCAAAATCTTTTGAAAATACTTCAAGTTCTTTCTTACCATATAACAAGCCGATTTATAGTTCAAATCGATTACCTTTTAAAAACCACGTGTATTTTCTTACTAACGTAAAGTCGTTATAACCAACTTCGTAAAGCCGTTATAACACTTTATGTTTTAAACCACTCAAACACATTTATACGTACGTCTGGTACTACATAGTTTACACATGTCATGCTAGAGAGATAGGAAGAGGTTCACATACCTCGCATGACAGTATCGACTCATAGCAAAATGCTCCAATGCTTCCAAGCGTCGGCTACCTTAAGCCACGTAGATCGCGCCCACGTAGTACGTCCACTATAAGGCCTGGCGCTTATTAACATTTAGGTCTCATCGTAGAACTACAGAAAATTGGCACTTCCCCATGGCGCAAATCTCCTCTCTATCAGTAGGCTACGAAGCCAACGGGGGTTATCATCTAACCCTAGCGGTACAATTCTACTCCACGGTACTCTTACACAAGTCTCGCAATGGTCCCATGTAATTCTGATTCGATTCGATTCTTGAGCTTAAGTCAAAAGACATTGCGCGCGACTAAGCTTAGTTCTATATATAGTATACTTCAACTATATAATCTAACAACATGTAATTTCCAATTACAATAGAGGACAAGATATTTACCTCGATAAGCCCGTAATTATCCAAGTATAAAGTCGATCTGGGCAATCGTTTAGCTCCAACTCAGAAGCGCTCGACCCGCTCTAAACCACCCAAGTTCTAACCAACACACAATACTCCAACGGACTATGGAGATTTTCCTAGGGTTTCGGTTTTGTATTGTGGGAAGTATAATAGTATAAGCGGGCTTTTGTAAAGGTATAACCTTAGAATACAACAAGGTATAAGGCTAAGGTAATTTGGGCATTATAACAATACTTGGAGAGTATTTCTATACCACAAAGGGTATTATCTGAAGCAACTAGGCTGGGGTGCCCACTGCACCTCAGAGAGGGGGTGTCTGCCTCGGCCTACCCCACTGGGGACTCTCGGCGAGGGGAGGGAGGGCTCTCGGCCAAGACACCACCTGAGGGGAAGGAAGAAGCTTTCAAGACTTAGGCAATTTGTGAATGAATTAGTCTTCCAAGGAGGGTATTTATAGGTCAAGTGAAAGCCAACCAATGGCCAAGATTACACCAAGTGTTAGGCAAGTGTAGGGCCAAGATTCACCCATGTGTACTGTGCCAACTTGCACACAAAATATCTACGAAAATATCTACCACTTGACATCCCTTTTCGTCCAAGAACCGCCACCTTGCCCACTGATGAGAGGGTGCCAAGTCGCAGCCTCTCGTTGGTCCAAAATGTTCGTCTCTCGGAAAAATCCAAAAATACTAAATGACATGGCCAGGAAATTCCCTACGAAAGTGCAAGCGTTTGTAGAAAGCGACTCTAGCAGGTGTTATGCACAAACATAATTCGCCTGAAGGTGCCACGTGGGGTGACACGTGTAGCCCCGATTAAATCAAAATATTTCGTCTTAGAAAATATCCAGCAGCCAAAATCTCAAAATCAGCGGGCCCACAAAAGCGTAAATTTCTCCGTGGGCCCAGCGTGACCATTTCCGAAAATAAAATTCCATAATTCTCTAATATTCCAGGAAGTCAGAATACCGTCTGGGAATCAATTCCCGTTAACGAACCTTTTTCCTTCACAAAAGCGGAAACTTTTAGTGGAAAAATCGCCTCTTCTTCCTTTCCAATCTTTCTCGCCAGCGTATTCTCAAATGCACGTCCTCGCATACATACCACTGGAACTACGGTATATAACGATACATACCAAAGATAAGCCTCAGAAGGAGCAGGGCTTCCAACACTGTGAAATGTGATCCTAAAGCGGGGATCGACAGATGTACCGCACTGGCATGAGCGGCCAGAAGGAGGTCGATTACAACGGTACCAAGTATGAAGCTGTAAATCCGTAAATGAAATCATAATAGTCTATATAAAGCGAGACATGTATGATAACAAACTCTGATACACACATATAATGCTTATAACAAGTCGGGGACTCACGCTCCAAATCATCGTGCGTGGAATTCCTTCCTCACCGCTGGCGATCTATGATATAACAACACGAGGTATCATGAACACGAGGTCCCTGTGTCATAAAAAGCAGACGGGGCAAGTATAACTACGATCCGCCGTACCAATAATCTTTGTACAATCATATCATGAAGGCGACACGTGGCAAGTCTGATAGCCTCGCAGCCTCCTCCCCGCGCCACGTGGCGGCGGGGCAAGTGAATCGACTACGCGCAGATCACAACCGTAAGTCACGGCTCCGTCCAAACACCTCATCGAAGGCGACACGTGGCAAGTGCACTAGCCTCCACCCTCACTGCGCCACGTGCGGCGGGGCAAGTGAATCGACTAAGCACCGATCACAACCTTAAGTCACGATACTCGCGCGAAGGCGACCGTGGCAAGTGCAATAACCTATACGAGATCCACCGCGTCACGTGGTAGCGGGGCAAGTAAGCTACGCACCCGATCCTGGCCGTAAGTCACGATACTTCGCCATAAATAACCATAATGGTCACGTCCACATAATCCATCATCGGTGTAGACATGCCGTAACAATAATAATGGAAGCATACGGTGGAATCTTGATCGCGCGATGCGTCAGTAAGTTCTCGACAAGTCAACGGCTCTCCATCGAGACGCGGTGAGTATAGAAACATAATTCTTGCACAACAAAGGCTATCACAACAAGCATAGGCAAGTTACCGACAACAAGCATAGGTAAGTTACACAACAACAAGCATAGGCAAGTTATACACAACTCAAGGTACTTTCGTTTTATATCAAGTCGGATTTTAACCTAAATTACTCGTCGTTAAATTCCTTTTAAAGAGATCCATTCCTTTTATAAAAGTCACGATACGTAGTATTAAAATAGAGTGACTCACATTTTTAGGTAAACCAAAACACTTTCCTTTTCAACAACATTCTTTCCCTAAAGTTCGGTTTGCCTAATTTCAATTACTCAAGTCTCTTTATTTTAGAAAAGTTTCATAGTTCAATGTCTTAATCTCTTTTAAAACAATTGAATAACATATGCCATATGTGTGGCGGTTTATTCTTGTTTATAACCATCTTATTAAAGCGATCATGATCTAGGAAATGTAATATCATTTTGTCTCATCTTAGCTTCTATGCAGATGGAGGTTTCTACTGGTTTTAATAATACTTCATTATTCAATACATTTTCCTTTATTAACGCTGCAGTGGTTTGTCGATACTCATTCTGATTTCCGAAATCAGTTAAAACATTATTCCTTTTAAAACCAAGTACTCATTACTCACGAATGAGGTTTCACAAATTTCATATAAACTCATTTAAGTCAAGTCTCTTATCTTTTAAGATCAAGTCTCTTAACTTCTAAAATCAGTAAACCATTCTATTTATCTCTCTTAAGACGTTATACCTAACTTCCCATAAAGCTAGTATAACTCTTATGTTTTCAAAACCAAGTATTACTCTTCTTTCAAAAAGGTTCCTTAATTCTTTTGAAATACTTCAAGATTCTTATTATTCAGGCTTAAGTCAAAAGACATTGCCGTACAACTACGTTCAGTTAGCACACGTACGTCTTCCGTACTATATATATATATATATTTTATTGGGCTTAAGTCAAAAGACATTGCGAGTACAACTACGTTCAATTAGCACACGCACGTCTGCGTACTATATATATATATATCTTTAAAATATCATGCTCAAGAGTATAGGAAGAATCACATACCTCGACGATTATCGACTATAAGCAAAAGCGCTCCACGGCTATAACGCTGGCCTTGTCCACCTTCCAGTAGTATATGCTACTCGCGAACATTCAACCAATAAAGGTTATCATCATGTAAATCTGATCCTATGTAAGTCTGATTTAATCTTCTACTTATATATTCTTACGATGTGATTTGATTTCAAGTCTTTTCTGTAATATCCTTCTATTACGATTCAATTCTCTTCTATGAATCTTATATTCATTTCAATACTACTACATTATGTAATTTCCAATTACAATAGAAGGACAATAGTATTTACCTCGATGAGCCCAAAATTATCCAAGTTTAATGTCGCTCACGAGCAACGTTAAGCTCCTACTCGTCGCTCAACCCGCTCCAAACAACCCTTAGAAGTTCTACGCACTTCTTAACACTTCAACCGATGAAGGTTTTCCTTAGGGTTTCGTTTGGTGGCTAAAGGAAGTATAATAGTATTTTCAGACTCTACGTATAGAGGTAACTTTGGAAAGTACTACAAGGTATAAGGGCTAGAGTATTTTGGCATTATAACAATACTAGGAGAGTATTTCTATACCACAAAGGGTATTATCTGAAACCAACTAGGCTAGGGGTGTATTCTCGGCCAAGGGTTCTCAAAGGGGAGGGCTTTGGATGAACACAACTCACAAAGGGGAGGATTTCAAGACTTGGAAATGATTTTTGGATGAAGAAAGTCTTCAAGTTAGAGGGGTATTTATAGGTCAAGCAATGGCCAACCAATGGCCAAGATCAATCCAAGTGTTAGGCAAGTGTAGGGCTAGGATTAAACCATGTGTACCTTATCCATCTACAACACCAACTTGCACAAATATCCTACCTAACCACAAGCTCCAAATCGTCCCATTGCCGCCCCAATTCACGCCCAATGTGAGGGTGACATATATGTCACCCTCCCGTTGGTCCAAAATGTTTCGTCTCTCGGAAAAATCAACAAAAATTATAAATGACATAGCCGGAATTTTCCGCCGCCAAGTTTAGTAAAGCGTTTAGTCGAAAAAGCGATTCTTTTGGTACTTGTGCCCAAATTTCGATCCTTGCCAATCCTTAAGGCTTAAATTATTATCGTCGCCTCACGTACATACTCGAAAATACGAATAATGATTATGGGCGTTGTAAGATCACCGCGTGAAGAGGGGAAAAGTATTCGGTCCAGTGTCAGTAGCGTGGCTGGGTGAAGGCCGTGGCGGGATTTTTAGCAAAAATTGTGGAAAAATCTGAAGATATTTCGTGAAAGGCCTATGAGAGGGTGACAAGTGTCCCTCCCATCTTTTTGACCAAGAGAAGACCTTATATTATGACCAAGTCTTCATTTGCAAAGGTTCTTCCTAAAGAAAATCCTCTTCTCTTCTCTGTAAAAAGTGATAAACCCTAGGTGTGATGAGATTTTTGGAAAGGCAACAAGAATGAATTATGTCGGCAAGCTTGTAGAGGGTTCGTGTGGGTGATTTTAACGTGAAGAAGATTTCAGAAAGAGGGCTTATTGAGGTAAAATCTTCACCATCTTAATGATTGAAGATTTCATGTTATAGTAATTAAGAAATGAGCATGTTAATCCCTAATGTTGTAATCAATTCGGTTGTTAGCTAAAATCGTTACATGTTATATATAGAAGGGTATATCGTTGTTATAATTGGTTATGACTTATATAACATGTTGAAATAACGAGTTCAATTGAAAGGATTTGAAAATTTGATATGTGAGCATGTTGTAGCCAAGGAGTTGCCTTAAACTAATTGGATTGTTTAATATGAATTGTGGGGCAGAATTCTACACGTCTAAGTTAGGCGTGTAATTGTCACGACCCGACCCCGGGCCCGCGACTGGTGCCCTAACTGGGAACCCCTTTCAGGTATACATCAGAGAATAGCAACGGAACATACACAACACAAGTAAACACTTAGACAATAACAACAACAGGCTAGCCGATGAGGCCACCTTTCGTACAATTTACATAATCAAAAAAACAGAACAATACATTTATTTTTCTTTACAACCCAATCCACAAGACATGACTACAGACCTGTAAGAATAACCATGTATGGGCAGGACGCGGCCCTTTACTGAGCGAATGTCTGACAACCCGACCATATGCAGGATCTGGCTTACTGAGATAAGCCTCGGGTAATGGAGCTTCTCAACGGTGAGCGGTGATCCTAAGAGTGAGGATCGGCAACTTGTATACTCTACCATGGCATGAACGCGGCCCAGAAGGTCGTTACAACATGTACCAAAGATGTGAAGCTGAAATCTTGTAGTGAAATCATAAGTCTAAAATAAAGCTCGAGACATGTATGATAACTCGATTAACGATGCCTTACTAACAATGAGAGTAAACAAGAGTATACTTTCTGCATAAAAATAGGAGGCTCATGATCAAAGTAGGGCCACTTGCCCCGTAGGTCATTAAGCAATCCTACTCACGGGACTATTTCACCCTTGAAGGTCGTATGGACCGCGTGAGGTAACCGCATCATAGGCGTATCCGCGCATGGTCGTATAGCGTAGAGTATTCCTCGCGTGAGGCATGGGAGTCCGCCCGCGTAGGACTATTTCACTGCATAAGCTTCACAGGTTTTCTCGCATCATGGGTAGCAAATCCACGGAATATGCAAATGCCACCCGGGAATGACCAGAACAATATATCACCAGCACATATCACCGTATCATACATAACATAAGCACTCACTTATCATACATAACATAGCACTCTAGGCTTATCATACATAACATCAAAGCCTTTACATATCGTACATAACATAAGCAAGTTAAGAGATCCCCCTAACTCCTTATTAATCTTATACATATACACTCTCATTTTAGTTTACTTAAGGCACTAACATGTCATTATAAAAATCCGAGAATTTAACCCAAAGTGCTACGTACTTCTACTCTTTTTAAAAATGACTCTTTTTTTATATAAACTTCCAAGATACTAATAACTGTAGTATCAAGTCATACCTACTTTTCAAGACAAGTCACAATACCTTTTAGAAATACATTTATAGGCTTCTAAATCAAGTGACTTCTTTCTTTTAACACTTTAAGCAATTGATGCTTTTAAATCAATTTTCCTTTCGTTATTTCAAGTCATTTATCATTACTTAGAGTAAACCACTCTTTTAACTTTTCATAAAGCTATTATAACCGACTTCCCATAAAGCCGTTATACTAGCTTTATACTTTTAGACACATACATTCTTTTCATAACCAAGAGACTTATACTTTCGAAAACCAAGTATCGTATACTTTCAAAATGCTTCAAGTCTCTTATCTTGTAATCAAGTTTCTTAACTTTAGAATAGCTCAAGGAATCAATACTTTCCAAATCAAGTATTCTATACATTTTCAAGTCGAGAAAATCTTTGTTTACCCTATTAGAATAAACCATTCTTTCTTTTCTTTCTATAAAGTTATTAACCAACTTTATACTTTTGAAACCAAGGCATGACTATCCTTTAAAACAAGTCAAGGATATCAAATGAAACTAAATTCATTTAAATCTCGTATGTTTACCGTACTATACATTTACAACTACTCATGCTCAAGAGATATGAAAGTTCCACATACCTCTTCGGTTCAATCCACTTGCTAAGTCCAATACGCCGTACGTAGTATGTCAACCTATAATGACCATAATACGTCTATTAACTTCTAGCTTCAAACGTAGAATATTCCAATTGCAAAGTCACTAAATTCTACGGAAAATCGGACAACACTTCCTTTGTTTCTACATACTTTTCCACCTTTTTCAAGGCCCGAATTCAATAACCAAACACGCCACATTTAAGGCTCAACAATGTAGTTAACAATAGGGGATTACACGCCTACAAGACGTGTAAAATTCCGTCCCACAATTTATATCGAACTAGTCCAAACTAAAATGTCAATTCGGCAATTTGAGGGATACCAATACAAATTCTTATCCAATTCCTTTTCAATCCAAGTTGTTTAGTATAACATGATATCAAGCCGCAATCGATTATAACTACTACACTCTTCAAGTAGGTAACATGCGACATTTCTAATTAACGACCAAATTGTATTTCAATTTCAAATGGCTCACAATGTCATTTCGGATTAGGCTTCTACAATCCATATCACTTATCAATCTTCAATACATATACTTCATGCTAGTTAAAATGTAAGGATACAACAATATGTAATCTTATAATACTTAAGAGAACAAGATTGTTACCTTAACGAGCCTTAATCCACTTCAAGATCCGAAGTCGCTCCCTAGCAACTTAGAGCCTCACCTTGACACTCCAATATGCCACTTGAAGCCCTTAGAAGATCACAAACAACTTTCCTTTAATCTTCCAATCCAAACCTAGGAAAGTGACTAGGTTTTCATCTTGCGACTAATACGAAAATACCACTTTTTCGGGATATTGCTATTGAGATACCCTTACAATACCCTTAGGAACCTTGGTTTAAAGTATGGATGTTATTGGACAACAAACAATTTTTTTTTCTTTTTTGAGACCTAGAACTCGAGAGCACCCATATGAGTTCTTCAAATTTCTTGAAAATTTAGCTTAGTGTAGAAGCTTGTCTTGCTACTAGTACATATATATAACACTATGAAGGGTTAATATTAGAACAAATGGGTGGCCTAGATGAGTTTCACAAGGATTCTAGCCAAGTGGCCCTTGGACTTAATCAACAATGTCAAGCTCTAAGACTTTAGCAAGACTTGTTCATCTTATTAATGGTAAAATGACCCTTTAGCCCATGGTTCAATTCGTCCAAGACCAATAAGGGGGGTGACACGTGTCGCCCTCCTATTCGTCGCAATGTTTCGTTTTCCGACAATTCCATAATTCTGATAAATTTTTACTCGTCTAAAATCTTAACATTTTGAGTTCTTACGTACGTTCTTATAAACATATCCTGGAATTTCGGGGTGTAACATTCTTCCCCCCTTAGAAACATTCGTCCCCGAATGTTCTTTTGGGAGTCAAACTTAAAGATAACGACATAGTCTCCTTACAACCCCTACATACCAATAATGCCACACGTGGCCACATAACAATACTCATACAAAAATGTCAAGCTGAACCCCATGTGTCAACGTCGGTTATCTGCATAAAGCTTCTGCTGACTCTGAGCTTACTAATAATCTTTCCTGGATAAGCTTCGCCTTATCCACAACCCGCTGAATCAAGTCTGGACCAAATAACTGAACCTCGCATACGTCGAACCAACCAACTGGCGATCTACACTTTCTGTTATACCCCGTATTTCCAGAGTATGTACGTAAGGACGTACGTAGAAAAGTTTGGGCTTTAAAGAAAGGCTTGGCCGATTTTATTTGTGCACAACTCACGGTTAGAGTCGTTTTCGCAAACGTTTTACTAAACTTGCGAAGGAAAATTCGGCTATATCATTTTTAATTTTTGCGGATTTTCCGAGAGGCGTAACATTTTGGACCAACGAGGCGACACTTGGCACCCTCTCATTGGTGGCGGTAAAGTGGGCGATTGGTGGCCTTGTTGGTCAAGGGTTGGTAGGATATTTTGGTGGTAGATGGATAAGGACACGTGGGTGAATCTTGGCCTACACTTGCCTTGCACTTGGCATGATCTTGGCCGTTGGTTGGCCTTGCAGCTTGTCTATAAATACCCCCTTTGGAAGAATTCTTCATTCATTCCTAAACTTTCCTAAGTCTTGAGAGCTCCCTTTGTGTGGTTGTTTCGTCCCACCCTCCCTTTGTGAGGCGCGTGGCGAGAGCACCTCCTAGTGTCCTTGGTCGTGGGGTACCCCCCCTACCTTGAGTTGTTTTCGTAGAATACACTCCCCCCCTTTTTTGTGGTATAGAAATACTCTCCGAGTATTGTTTTAATGCCCAAATACCTTGGGTCTAATACGCTTGTAGTATTCGAGGTTATACTATCTGAAAAGCCCAGAAATACTATTATACTTTCCGTCAGTCACAAAAACGAAACCCTAAGGAAAATCTCCATAGTTAGTTGGAGTATTAAGTAGAAGTTGGTTAGAACTTCTAAGGGTTGATTGGAGCGCACGGAGTTGGAGCTAAACCTTGCTCAGGATCGACTTTTATCTCGGATAATTTTGGGCTTATCGAGGTAAATAATCTTGTCCCCCTATTGTAATTGGAAATTACATGTTGTAGGAATATATAGTTGAAGTATACTATATATAGAACTGAACATAGTCTTGCGGCAATGTCTTTTGACTTAAGCCTGAATTTAAAGAAAGAGAACTGAACTGTAATTACATAGGACTGTATTACAGTAGACTTGTGTAGCTTTACTGTGAAGTAGAATTGTATACGTCCGGGTAGACGTATAAACCCCCCCCTGGTTGGCTTGATAGCCGGCCTCGATAGAGGAGGAGATTTCTGTGGTTGCGGGGAGAGTGCTGCGAATTTTACGTAGAATGTTCTACGATTATACCTAGATGTTAATAAGCGCTGTGGCCTTATAGGTTGAAGTACTATGCGTGGCGCGATCTACTTGGCTTAAGGAGTAGCGGCGGTTTGAGGTACTTGGGCGTTTTGCTATTAGTCGATAATCGTCGCGGTATGTGAACCTCTTCCTATCTTTTCTAGCATGATATGTGTATAACTATGTAGTACGGTGACGTCGTGTGTTAAATGTATTTGATTGGTTTAAAAACATAAAGTGTTATAACGGCTTTATGGGAAGTTGGTTATAACAGCTTTATGTAGGTAAGAAAATGCTTTGTGGTTTTAAAAACTGAAGAGTTATAATAGCTTTATGGGAAGTTAGGTATAACGGCTTAAGAGATAAAATGAATGATTTATTGATTTTAGAAGTTAAGAGACTTGATCTTAAAAGATAAGAGCTTGACTTAATTAAATTAATATAAATTTTGTGTGAAACCTCATTCGTGAGAAATGAGTACTTGTTTTGTAAAAGGAATAATGTTTCTTGATTTGGAAATCGGAATAGTATCGACAAACCAACTGCAGCGTTAATAAAGGAATGTTTTGATTAATAAATCATTATTAAAACGATGAAACCTATCTGCATAGAAGCTAAGATGAGACAAAATGATATTACATTTCCTAGATCATGGCTTAATAAGATTGATTATGAACAAGAATAACCTACCGCATATAAGGCATATGTCTCTGGATTGTTTAAAAGAGAATTATATTCTTAAATGAATAAGACTATGAACTCTAAACCTTTCTAAAATAAGAAACGTGAACATTTGAAATTAGGCAAACTTGAGCGTTTGGAAAATAATATTGTTACTTGATTTCTGAAGAGAAGTGTTTTGATTTACTTCAAAGATAATCACTCTATTTTCATATACTACTATTGTGTGACTTTTGTGAAATGCGTATCTTTTAAAGAGTTAATGTATGAAGTACTTTGGGGATAAAACCGATCTTGTTAATCATATAGTAGAAAGTACCTTGTGTATATAACTTGATTGTGTTGGTTTGTGATAGCCTTGTAATACTTTACGGTTGATTTGTTAAGTAAACATGCTAGGATGCTACGTGTATGTTTAGTATCTTGTGATGGTAGTGTAAAGGGTTTCC